>ML102689.1:11664-28204 GCA_003697995.1 Taxidea taxus jeffersonii
TAGAGTGACATCAACACCGTTGGTGAACGATCAGTTCCCATGCCAAAAAAAGAAAAAAATATATATCCAGGAACAAGGGAGCAAATCCAGGAATAAAGCTCAGACAGAGAAGTGGCCTGGCATTACAGCTAAAGTTAACATATGGGAGCATTCCAATAGGTTCTAGAAAGAACAGAAGAGGCAGTAGAAATAATCACGAGCGTCTGGTTCTGTAGTAGCCATAATCCCACAAACTAGGTCTAAGTTCTGAAAGAAGGATGTCTAATTCTCCCAGTCATCTTCAGAATCATGTTGAGGCCCAGGCCAAGTGAGTTGGACTATGGAATTTTTACTTAAGTGACGTCCAGGTTGAAACAGAAGGGGCGGAGCAGACCCGGCCTGCCCAAGGGGATTCTGGGAAGAAGGGAGAAAGAGAAACTCCTCTCCCAGGGTTCAGCCCCAGAGCATCTGGAGGAGAGCATTCCTAGCTGAGTACGGCCAAAACAAAGGGCAAGGGTCCCACAGACACTTTCAGGGGACACCTTTCACAGACAGACTGAGGGGGTCACTGAGTCTGAGTCTTCGTGCTCACTTTGACAGCACAGTCTGAGTTTTCTTGAGCTACCCTGGTTCCTATGTGCTCTAGGAAAGTTTGGGAAGAGGCTGGCTATTCTGTTGGAGGTGCCTAGTGTAGGGGTCCTTGCAGCGCCAACACCGTGCTGGACCATGAGGAGGCAGCGGCTGGCACGGACTGCCCTCAGGAACACGGCTCAGGCCACATCCCTGCCCCCTGCCCCCGGCCCAGGACAGGGGCGGGGGTGGGTGGTGGTGAGCAAAGAGTCCCACCATGTAGACTGGAGCAAGCCACGTTGGGAGGGTGGGGGGGTGCCTCAAAGACTCTCCATTATTGAATGGGATTGAACTTCAGACCAGATTGAGCGTTTGGGCAGGTTTTTTTTTAAGCTATAGACCAAATAAAGAAATGTCATTTTCTCTGCCCGATTATCCTGCGGGTTAAAGGTTGGAGCCCTGCTCCATCAGCCACCGTCCTTGTCCAGGGAGGTGGTCCTTCTGCCCTTAGGAGGGCTCCTTGGCTGCCAGCATCCTTGATCCTTTCCAAGGTGTTCACGGGGTCATTAGTGTTGAGAGCCAGAGATTGAGGTGCTGATGATCACTCATCCCATATGTGGCCTTGGGCTGAGCAGCCTGTGCCGGAAGACCATTCTGGGCCCAAAGTCTACAACAGAGGGGCCGAACACACACATCTACACTTGGATCCCAGACAAGTGGGCCTGGCTGCCCCTCTCTGCACTGCCCGCTTCGAGGCCCAGATGACCCCTAGACAGCAGGGTGTCTCCTTAGGGTCTCCTAATCCACCCTCCAGGAGTGGGGGACAGACCTGCACGACCTGGGGTTTTTAGCAGCCACAACCAAGGTAGGGAGGGGAGCCAGACAGACCGGAGTTCAAGATCAGTGTATTAGCCTGTCCTCCAGGGGCAAGGAGGACTATGGGGATCTCAGCTCAGACCGAGGCTTAAAACACAGCATCATAAAAGCTTGTAAGCCTAGAAATGTCCTGACTGGGCTCGTGGGCCAGGAGTGTGCCTGGAGCAGGGTCTCCTGACCAGGGGTGAGGGCACGGTGGCAGGGAAAGGGGGGGGTGCCTTTGGATCCTCATGGGGCAGCCAGGACATCTGAGGAAGGCAGGAGTAGTGTCCCCCAGGATACCAGCCAGTGGCTCAGGCATAGCGCCCACAACCGCTAGGAGACTAAGTGTGGAAGTGGCAAGCTAGGGTGGGGGCCCAGGCCATCGGGACCTTATCTATCTTTCTGCCATCATTAGTGTGTCCCCTCCATCCTCAAAATGCCCACAAAATGCTAATGGTCCTCCCAGCACCAGGCCCAGAGGAAAGGGACAGAAGGCCTGTTGGGGAACATCTCATCAGCCAGAACCACCTCCCATGCCACATCCCTATGTGCAGTCACTGAGGGTGGCCAGGGAGAAAGAAGGGCCCTGGGATGCAGGCCAACACCCCAATCAACTGCGTCCCCACATAGCTACCTCCCTATCTCCTCCTACGTCCTGCCAAAGGCCCTCAGGTTGAGGGTGGAGTCCTTGCTTCCCCAGGCTTCCTGCTGGCCCCTGAAGAGTGGATTAGGATTTTCTGGCAATTCAGCAGAAAACAAGATGGAGATGGCCTTTGCCACCATGGGAGTGGGCGGGGGTCTGATAGGAGTAGGTTGGGGACAGTGCAGCAGGCTGGAAAGCACAAAGAAGAGGCATGACTCCTAATCTAGATGGGGCAACCGGCAGGAGAGCTTCCAGGAGGTGGTGCTGTCCTGGCTGAAGCCTAAAGATAAAAAGGAGCAAGTGAGGGGAAGGAATCTGAGCAGAGAAGCAAAATGCCACAGCTAAGGGACAGGGAGGAATTCGGCCAGAGGGTCGAGGAAGAACACAGCTGGAGCAGCAGACCCAGGGTGCACATGGCCACACGCCGAGGAGTGAGCAGAGAGGGGACTCCCTGTGGGCTGGAGAAAGGTCTTGGCTGGCCGGTGGCACAGGCCAGGCTGGGGAACCAGGGCCAGTTAGGGGATGATGGCAGTTAGGAAGGGATGTACAAGTGGCCATCCTTTGCTGTCCTTTGGGCCACTGTCCAGTGCAGGCAGCTGGCCTTGGGTGGGCACCTGGGAGAGTTCTCAGGGTTCTCCCTCCCCCACTCCCACCCATCCCATCCCATCCCGTCCTCTTGACCCAGGCCTGCCTCCTGTCTCCTGGCACCCCCAGGGGCCCAGCTCCCCTATAGAGAGACTCAGATTGCAAGATTCTGAGGGTAGCAGGCAGCGTGGGGAGCAGCACCCTTGGACCTTTCGGATTGTTCCCAAGGGATGCGGAAGGGGTGCAGCCCCACCTCTATCAGAGTGGGCTCTGGTGCAGACCACACCCTCCCATGCAGGGACCTGTCACAGACACCTTCCCCTCTAGGGTGAGAGTGGGATCGTTAACCCCGTTAGTTCAGAGAATTCTCACCTGGAAGCAGTGATCTGGGTTTCCGTCACCAGATGTGCTGCTGGGAGGCTGTCTGGGAAGTTCCATCTTCCAGAAAATGAGGAGCCTTCAAGCTTTTGGGGGGCTGAGTAGGGTTTCTGGCCAGTCCCAGTATCCCAGATGCCAAGTGGGGAAAAGGGTGTGGAGAGCCAGCTCGGACCCCAGGAGTGGCCAAACGCGGCTTCCAGCTCAGCAGCATGTTGTGGCCTGTCCCTAGACCCTGTGAGCTATAGGACACCCTCCATAAATCCCCTTACGTCTCAAACCAACCCCAGGGGCTTTGGTGAAGAACCCTGCACAAGAACGGCAGTCAGGAGAAGAACCCCAGAGGAGTGGGCTTGATGAGGTGAGCCAGGCATAGACAAAAGTGGGAAAGGAGCCCAGGAAGGCAAACAGGGAGCTGGGCCAAAGCTCAAAGTCCCATGTGGGGAGGGGCTGTTTTCAGTAGAATTGGGATGAGAACAGTTATTCATTCACTCATTCATTCATTGAACAAATATTTTCTGGCCACAACCACGTGGCCAAGGCCTCAGGAATACATCTATGAACAAGACAGACAAGCACCCAACTTTCTGGAGCTGATGTTCTGGCTGAAAGGGTGGGGGGACAAAACAAATGCCAAACAAACAGAGTTTGAGGGCTGTGGGTGTGGGGCAGGACACAAAGCCAAGAGCTGGCCTGGGAGCTGTGTGGGAGCAGTCCCTTGAAGCCACGGGGTCTTTGGGAGGCTGGGGCAATGACAGGCCTCAGCAGACCCCCTGCACCTAAGGCCCTGTGCATTATGATGGCAAAGACAAGAAAAATGCTTAGCATTTATTTAGAGCCTACTACATGCCCTCTCCTCCCTGGTTGACAGCAATGGCCCTTTTCTGCCCCCACTCTCCAGCCCGCCAAGTTCCCAGCCACTCCCAAGTGAGACAGCTTGGTGGGCTCAAGGGACAGCACTGGACATGCTCTTTGCCCCAAGAAAAATCCTGTCTGTGCAAGGCCCAGGAATGGAGGCACAGCCCTGGGGCCTCTCCCTTTGGACTGCCTCCTCTGTCGGACTGCCTCCCCCTTCTGACCACCTTCTGAGCTCTGAGTGGTGGGAGAAGGTGGGGAGGTTTCATTTGCCGGGGAGGTGGCAGTCAGGGAGGGGAAAGGTCAATAGGAGCCTGAGGGAGCCTGGGTGAAGTTACACTGGAAGACAGGAGAGACTGAGCCTGAGTTGGAGGTAGGGCAGGGGGAAATAGGACACAGCCGGGGAGACAGCCCCAGGGTCTGCAGGGCTGTATGCTCCTACCTTCTGGGGTTTCCCTCCATGGCCCTTCCCCCTTGGGTTTCATGGCAAGGCCGCTTAGCCCCTGAGCTGGGCATTCCACCAAGTGACTGAGCAGTGAATGAATAGCTTTGTGTCACTCTGCCAGTCCCCTCTGGTCCATCAAAGGATCTCCTCCCTGCTCACCCTCAAGAGAGCCCTGGGGGGCAGGTCTGCCACCTCTCCCTGGGACTTCCACTGTGCACACCTGAGCTGCACAAGCAAGATTTCCAGCTCCACGGAGGACCTGGTGAGAAGGCCGAGTCCCTGCTCTAGAAGCAGGGAGTGTCTTATCTGGATGGCTGAGGAAGGAGGCAGCAGTCGGCCCTGGTTCTCCAGGCTCCTGCATTCTGACACGCTTCCCAGCATCTCCAAAGGGACTGTGGGGCGTGGCAGCTGACAGCCGCTGTCCGGGATCAGGAGCCCTTTCACCCTCATGGACCCTGACCATCCTGACTGTCAGGCGGTGCCGTAGTCCCATGCAACAGACTGCTCTTGCTGCTTTGATGGGAATGAAGTGTTTACACAAGCCCCCAGCCCCCCTGGTCAGCCAGGTGCAGCCTGGTGAATGGACATGCCACGATGGATTTCCGGAAGCACCTCAAGGGACAAGCATGTTCCTCTTCCTGCCCTTTGCTGCTGCCCCTGGCTGGCAGGCAGACAAGTGATGGCTGCCATCTCCAACCATGAGACGGAGGCCACATCGAGAGGAGGGAAGAGCTGACAGTTGACATGGCACCACCAAGAACCAGTTCCAGTTTGCCCGTATTAAGGTGAGAAAGAAACGTCTGTATTCTTTGTCTTCTTTGTTCATTTTTGTGCAGGCAAACCCTCCCACCCTCTCTCCCTGCTTTCCCCTTCTCCACCAACACTAATGTAGCATCTACTGTGTGGAGAGCAGAAGAGGAATATGGAAGCCGCTAGAGGCAATTTAGAAAGGGGACGATGTCAAGAAAAAAGGCAAGGGAGGTGGCACAGAGAGAGGAGGACAGAGCTTGGGGAGGAGGATTTGTCAGTGGAGGGGTGGTGGGAAGAACCTTCTAGAAGAGCAGGGGTGGCAGGAACTTCCTACCCACCCGTGCCTAATCCAGTTCTCCCCTGGAGGGCCCAGTGCCTTCCCTCACCTCTCCGCTGGCCAGTGAAGACACCTTCCTGGTGGGGCAGTAGGTGGGGGGTGGGGGAGCCAGTCTGGTGAGAGAGGTGTTGAGTGAGGGCCTGAGGCTGGGGACAGGGAGGGAGCATCTCCCCAGAACTACACATTTCCCCAAATCAAGACAATAGGTCTAGGGTTGACCACGGAGATCCCCCCCTCAGTCCGCAGGGACACGATTAACATCCGGGTCTCTGAGGGGAAAAAACGTCTTGTTGTGAAGACTTTGCAGACTTCTGTGGTCTGAATCCTCCACCATGGCAATTTCTGAGCCATAAACAGGAGGTATCAGAAGGCGGAAGGGGAATGCCCTTGACAGGCCCTCACACTCCAGCCCGCGCCGTCATGGGCTTCTCATCACCTACATCAGTGTCTTAGGCTGAGGCCACAGGTTGCCTGGCCTGCGTTTGGACCCCTGAGCCTTCCCACCAGCCTGTACCTTGTCTCTGGCAGGTTGGCCTCCACAGATGGGTAGAGAAGAACAGAGAAGGATGAGGGGACAGTCAGCCCCTAGAGCACCCTCTTGAGGTGCTCATTTTCCTTGACTTCTGCCACCGTCCTCCCATCCACCCCCACCCTCCCACACCCCTTCCAGGTCTTCTCCTTTTTTCCATGGATTTTCCTCACCTTCCAGTTCTCCTCCTCCTCCTCAGAAGGGACCATTCCCCGGCATTTGGAGCCTGGGCCTCCTCCCGGCCCCCGGAAGCCCATTCTCTAACCCCCAGGCTCACAGGCCGCACCCCCACACAGTGCTTGTGCAGCTGTCTCCTTCCCAAGCTCTCATCCTCTCAGTCCCTCCACTGCCTGGCTGCCAACCCCCTGCCTGTCCCAGAGGAGGCCTCCACAGACACTTGCTGCTCTGGGAAAGCTGCGGTTCCATCAGCTCTCTGCTGGCTGCCACAAACTGCTGTCTTCAAGAAAGGGTGGCTCGTCCCCCTCAGCCTCCCTGCCTGGCTCTGCCACCCCAGCCTCAAGCCTTCTGGCATCATCTGCTCCACCTCCCAAGCAGCTCAGAGCCAGGCCCCCATCTGCCCTGGCAGCCTGCGGGCACTAAGGCTTTAGGGCCCCAGGGTAGGGCACAGATATGGGCCCCCAGCCCCCAGGCTCCAAGGTGCCCACCCTGCGGGGGACCTGCTTAATGACCTTGTGAGCAGTAATTACACCCCAGGGCCCGCTCTTAATAACCACGTATTCTCCCTGTCAATGTGCCTTAATTGAAAATGAGTAGGCGATACAAGTTGCTGTGAAGTTGGCTGGCAAGCCCTTAACGTGATATTAATTGTAGTAATTAGTAGTCACTTTGTGTTGGAGTCATCTATAAATAGGGGGTCCATTAGTTTAGCAAAAGAGCATGATTTAAAATGCAAATAAAAGCCCAATTAGACAGATAAATCACTCGTCTTTCCCAGCAAATTATCATCTTGGGGGTGGAGGGCGGGGGCAGCAGCCGCTCTGAGGATGCATGGGTCAGTTCAGGAGCGCTGGATTGTTACACCTGTGAGTGACCCCTCTGGGACACTGTCCCTTTAAACACATTTGCTCGGGTTTCCTCAGGAGGCTGTCACTCTTGGGGAAGGCCGGGGTGGTTTCCTACAGACACTTTTATAGGCGCCTGGCTGACCAAGTAGCTCCTCCCCCATCTGCTGATTGGCTCCCTCTGGCCACACAGGAGCCCATCTTAAAGGCACAGTAGCAGAGCCCACCTCTAGGCCCTGGGAGAAGGCCCTGGGGTATGGGAGGGGTCCCATCTTTAAATGCAGTCTTCGAGGTCCAGTGGGACCCCACAGATGCCATGTGTTATTGGGTGATGCTGAAGAGTTAAAAAAGCAGTCCCACAACATTGTTCTGGGGATAGACCACTTACTTTCCACTTCCCACTCCCTTCCACAAAAACACAGAAATTCCTGGAATCACACACACACACACACACACACACACACAATATTTCTCACAGGCTTTGGGTGAACGTTGGACGTGGAAATGACTGGACATAGAAGGGGCCAGCTGGGGAGGTGTTAAGGCCAGAGGGACAATGGATCAGCTAGTTCCACCTTCATTTGATTAGAGCTTCGCAAGTTCTCAACACCTTCTCCCACACCTGTGTCTCCAATCTCACAACTAGGGAGGCGATGAGCTGCATCTGGGCATGTGGGTCCTTCCTTCTAGGTCATGCAGATGCCACAGCCCTGGTGTTCAGAGCCCAGATCTGAGCTCTTCCCGCCCCCCACATCTGCCTGCCACCACCCCCTCCAAGAGCCCATCACCCCCTTATGGAAAATCAAGGCTGACTCCTTCACGGTATCTGCATTTTAATGAGTCAAAGCCAGGCAAAGAGGCAGCTGGGCCCAAAGCCAGGTGAGAACAGCCCATTCCAAGAGGGCTTTCCTCCATTGTCCAAGAAATGAGGGGCATGAAGGCTGTTTGAGAGTATTATCCTTTCTTTTATCTATTATCCTTTCTTTTACAACACAATGCTTGCAACAGGTGGTAGTACTTGTGATTTTTAATGTCCTATTTGACAGCATAAAATGTTGGCAACCCTATGTGGATCCCAAAGACGTTTTTAGAAAATTTTGCCAGATATAAAATCCAACTGTTTGGTTGCCGCTGAACTAAAAGACTGAATAGGGACTTGAGGCCAGATGACTCAGCTGGGGGGAAGGGTGGAGGAAGAGTGGGTGAGAGAGGGAATGTGTGTGTGTGTATGTCAGTGTGTGTGTGTGTGTGGTGGGGGGGGGCAGCGAAATAGGAACATGTATCAGCGAAGATTTCCCTGTCTCTGAAATAGCATAAGAAGATGGCTACATCACAGATGAGGAACTAGAAGGAGGTCCAGGCACTGTCCAACCCATCTCCCTACATTATAGATGAGGAAATTGAGCCCCAGGGAAGGAAAACGACTGTGGCCAAGCCACATGGTGAGTTAGTGGTCTAGTGCACACCTCCTACCTTCCCCTCTGGCCCCTTGTCCTTGCGTGGGCCCCTAAAGCCAGCTTGAGAGTCGATGTCATGGGAGACGTGGGGTCTGCCTTGGTAGGCTGGTGAAGGTCTAGTTCTTTTGCAGAGGGGACCATTTGTAGACTCCCAGAAAATAGAAAACAGCCCTGCTGATAATCAGACCAAGGAGTCCCCAGAGGAACGAAGTCCCTGTTCAGAAGAGGCCACAGACAACCACTGGGCGCCAGCCATTTTGAGGGACCGTGCTTCCTCACCAGTGATGGCTCTAGCCCTACGGAATCCTCCCACCTCTTAGATATAAATGAGTATCCTTACCACTGAATTGCCCCCCAGTTCTTGGCAATACCCACCCCCAGCCTGCCTCTGCTTTCTCAACCTCTCCCCAAATCACTCAGCACCAACCTGAACCCTCTAAGAGGACTCTCACAGAAGCTTCCTTTTGAGATTCTCTGGAGTTCATGTGGGGTGGGTTCTCCTTCGCTTGCAGCAAGCTAAATAAACCCAACTTTTTTGATTGCGGGTGTGTTCCTGGTGGCATTTGGTGGCTGGGCTTTGAATATCCAGCACATAATATGAACAGGCAGTGTTCCAGGCAATGCAGTGATGACGAAAAGCAACAGAATTCACAACTGTGTGGTGATACAGGGGTAACTAGATTTACCGTGGAGATCATTTTGTAATGCATAACAGTATCGAATCACTATGATTTACACCTGAAGCCAGAGGGATATTGTATGTCAGTTACTCCTCAATTAAAAAAAAAAAAAAGAATTCACCACAGTGTGGTACCAGCTTAAGGACAGATATAGAATGTGATCCATGGAAAGGAACAGAGAGCCCAGAAATAAAATCATGTGTTCATGGTCAACTGATTTTTCAACAAGAGTGCCCAGACCATCCAAAGGGAAAAGAAGAGTCTTTTAAATAAATAATTCTGGGCAAACTGGTTGGCTACATACCCAAGAATAAAGTTGGATGCTTAACCTTACACTATATGTAAAACTAACTCAGAAAGTCTCAAAGACCTATCTATAAGAACTAAAATTATAGGGGTGCCTGGGTGGCTCAGTTGGTTAAGCGTCTGCCTTTGGCTCAGATCATGATCCCAGGGTCCTGGGATCAAGCCCCAAGTCAAGCTCCCTGCTTAGCAGAGAGTTTGCTTCTCTCTCTGCCCCTCCTCCCTGCTCATGTTCTCTCTCTTTCAAAATCTTTTTTTTTTTTTTAATTTATTTGTCAGAGAGCAGGAGCGAGCACAGGCAGACAGAGAGGCAGGCAGAGGCAGGGGGAGAAGCAGGCCCCCTGCCGAGCAAGGAGCCTGATGTGGGACTCAATCCCAGGACGCTGGGATCATGACCTGAGCCGAAGGCAGCTGCTTAACCAACTGAGCCACCCAGGCATCCCTCTCTTTCAAAATCTTTTTTAAAAACCCCTAAAATTATAAAATTCTTGAAAGAAAACAGGGATAAATCTTTATACCCTCAGATTTAGTAATGCATTCTTCGATACGCCACTGAAAGCACAAGCAACAAAAGGAAAATGTAAATTGAATGAAAATTAAAACCTTGTGTGCTTCAGAGGATACTATCAAGGAAACGAAAAGACAACCGAAAGGATAGAAAATATTTGCAAATTGGTTATCTGATAAGGGACTTGTGTCTAGAATAAAGAACTCTTATGACTCAATAGTAAAACGACAAATACCCGATTTTTAAATGGGCGAAAGATCTGAATAGATATTCCCTTGAAAGAGATCTACAAATTGCCAATAAGCACAGGAAAAGCGGCTTGACATGCTTAATCATAAGGGAATGCAAATCAAAGCCATGAGAGAGGGGGCACGTGGGTGGCACAGTTAAGTGCCTGACTTTTGGTTTCTGCTCAAGTTGTGATCTCAGGTTCACAATCTCAGGGCCATGAGATCGAGCCCCACATCAAGCTCTGTGCTCAGCGAGGCATCTGCTTGAGTTTCTCTCTCTCCCTCTACCCCTCCCACCTTGCACACGCACATATGTGCACTCCCTCTCAAGTCTCAAAAAAAAAAAAAACCAACCCAAAAAACCATGAAATATCACTTGACACTAGGATGGCCATGATCAAAGAGTCAGATAACAAATTTGGGGGAGAATATGGGGAGATCTGAACCCTCAAACTCTTCTGCTGGGCATGTAAAATGTTTCAGCTACATGGGAGAATAGACTGGCATAAGATAAGGGTTACCATATGATCTGGTCATTCCACCCCTAGTTATATACCCAAGAGAAATGAAAACCTATGTCCACACAAAAATGTATACATAAATATTAATGTAACATTATTCACAAATGACCAAAAGGTGAGAACAACCCAACTGTCTAACTGATGAATGAATGGATAAACAAAATGTGATCTATCCGTACAATGGAATATTCTTCAGCCATAAAAGGAACGAAGGGCTCTTCTCTACTGTTTCAACACGGATGAAGCTTGAAAACGTTATGCTAATAAGCAAAGAAACTCAACCACTAAAGATGGCATATTATGTCCTCCCGTTTATGAGAAATGTCCAGAATCAGCAAATCCCTGAAGACAAAGACTAGCCGTTGTTTAGGGCTCAGTGGTTGCTTAGGTGGAGGGATTGTTGAGGGTGAGGGTGAATGATAGCTAAAGGGTATGGCCTTCTTCTTGAGGTGAAGAAAATGTTCTAAATCAATGGAGTCAATGACGGTTGTCCTTACCTGTGAATATACTAATTCATTATACTACTGAATCGTATACTTGAACTAGAGGAATATATGGTGTGTAAATTATATCTCAATAAAATTGCTTGAAAGAAAATAGACCCAGTCCCTTCCCCATGAAGGGTCACTCCTAGAGGAGAAGGTCTGCCTGTAGCCTATATTGCCTATAGCAATCTATAGCCACCCCCAACCCCTGCCCCAACACAAGAGATGTCATGGGAAAGCAAGGCAAGGAGAGAGACGAGGCCAGGACTGCTGCATTTAGCAGCGACCCCGTGTCCTGCTCTGGGGGGAATGACTCTTTAAAAATATCTTTTCTGGACTGCCTGGGTGGCTCAGTCGTTAAGCATCTGCCTTTGGCTCAGGTCATGATCCCAAGATCCTGGGATCAAGCCCCGCTTCGGGCTCCCTACTCCATGGGAATCTTACTTCTCCCTCTCCCACCCCCCCTTCTGTGTTCCCTCTCTTCCTGCCTCTCTCTCTCTGTCAAATAAAATCTTTTAAAAACGTTTATTTTTTTATTCTGTAGCTTTAATGAGTTATATTTTGTATATCCTAAAATCCACTCCTTTCAAAGGGACTGTTCAATATTTAGTAAACTGACTGCCGGGCCTCTATCATTATGATCCAGTTTTAGATCATTTTCATCACCCAGTAAGATTCTTTAAATGCATCTACAGTTAATGTCATTCCTGGCAACCACTAATCTCCCTTCCGTTCCTGTAGATTGGCCTTCCGGAGAAATTTCATATAGACGGAATCCTATGATATGTGATGTCATTCGTCTGGCTTCTTCCAACTAAGCTGGTCTGGAAGGTCCACGTTCTAGCATGTGGCAGTGGTTCACACCTTTTCGTGGCCATATGGGTAAACCACATTTTGTCCATCCATTCACCAGGTGATGGACAACTGGGTTGCTTCCGATTTGGGGCTTTCATGAACAAAGCTGCTCCAAACATTTCACAGCAAGCCTTTGCATGGATGGGTATTTTTGTTTCTCCTGGGTAGCTTCCTAGGAGTGGAATTGCTGGGTCCTGTGATGAACTTCTTAAAAATCGGCCACGCTGTTTTCTGAAGCCTCAACTGTGGGGAAGTGACATTTAAGCTGAGCCCTAACAGATGACAAGGAGCCTGCAGTGTGGCGAGTGGGGGAATGAATGCTCCCGGGATGGCAGACCAAGACTGGCATCCCATGTGAGGGCCCCAGGGCCCGGGAGAGTGACATCCCATGTGGATAGAGGAGCCGGATCACCCCGGGAGGACCAGGTAAGATTTTGCATACTGAGCTACCTGCACGTGTATGAAAATGAGTCTGTCAGAGGGAATGAGCTTAGAACAGGCAGGCAGAGGTGGGGTGGTCCTGATGTGGCTGCGGTGAGCCTGGCAAGGGTACAGGAACCCAGTGGAGAGAGAAGGAGGGAAGTTTGACAGGGTGGAGGGGCTACCTGGTGACTGGATTGGGGGCTGTGAGATGGAGTCCAACTGTCTCCGGGTGTCTGACTTGGGCTGAACACATGGGAAGACTGAAGCCTGGGGGCAGTGGGCTTGGAGTAGGAGGGGAAAGGGAGTGAGGTGGTCTATCTTGGGGCCTGGCAGATTTCCAGAAGAGAGGATTCTGTTTCTGGGCGACCCAGAGTGTGGACTCGGGTGTCTTCAAGAGTGGACCCCTCAGGCTCCTTGCCCCCAGCATGCCTGCTTCCTCAGACCTCAGGAAGGGGCTACTCTCCTTCCTCAAACATCTTGTCCCAAGCATGGGAAAAACTATTCTGATTCCCTGCCTCCCTGGAGGCTCCCGATTGAGCTAGGCATACACCCACCCAATTACCATTGGATATGATCATGTGATTAAATCTGGCTGATGGGGTATAAGTAAGTGTGATTTCCAAGCAGTGTTTAAACAGGGAGGAGGTGTGGTCTTCATTGTCCCTCCTTCCTGACAGTTGGAATGCAGATGTCATATCCGGAGCTCCAACAGTGATCCTGGATCATGAGGCAAGGTGACCTTGGGAATGGAAGCCACACACGATGGAGCAAAAAGTCTGGCAACCCTATATGGCCCAACTCCAGTTTGGCACCCTTTCCATTGTATTTTATGGAAAGCAGAAATGTGAAGGGCATCCCTTAGTTTGCAAAGCGGTGGCGCTAGAGCTTGGGCGCCCAACACAAGTGTGCCACATCAGCCTCGACTGCTAAGGGTTCTGCATCCAATTTCAACACAGGGTGGGGGGGACGTGGTTTCCCCACATCACCAAGCAGTCCTCCAACTCACCACTGGGGTGGCCTACGCAACTCCATTCTGACCTGGTCTACCTGGTCAGAGATACTATCAGATTCCACAGGTTAAGGCTCAGTCCCAAGACTGCTCCCACTTCGGATGCCAATCCCAAGTCTAGGCGGTCACCTGTCCTTCCAGCGATTAAAGCAGAGGTTCACAGGGCCCCCTCTTTGGGTTTTATTAAACTGTTAATGCAGCTCACAGAATCTCCTCCCTAGAGGTCAGGGGGTTGGGGCTGAAAGTTCCAACCCTTCCATCACAGGGTGGATTCTCCTGGCAACCAGCCCTCATCCCCGGTGGGGTCCAAAAGCTGCCTCATTAACATAACAAAAGACACCACCAGAAGCTCTGTGCCAGGCACAGAGGACAAAGACAAAATATTATAAATCACAATGTCACAACTGCCTACCTCTGGGCATTGTGTAAGAGAGAAATGTACTTCCATTATGAGAAACTGCCATTTGAGAATTTTCTGTTGTCCACAGTGGGACCTACTAACACCCTTTGGTCTAAGACCCAATCCCATGTCCTCCTTTCCTTTGCCCAGATCCATTGTGCCCAGGATGAGGGACTGTTGGCTCCCTTCAGAAGAAAGCTCAGCCTACCCTGACGCTGGTCCCACAAGATGACCCAAAGTGCCCCAGAGGGGAGTCCCCAACGTTCAGGCTCTTCTGCCTTAAGTCTCATCCAAACTCATCTCAGATTTGATTTCTCTATTGCCAATCATTCCAAAGAGTGGCTTCACACACGATTTCTGTCTCACGGGTTTTCTGGGCTCTCTAGGCATTTCTAGCAAGGGGTACCCCCTGAGGTTGCAGTCAGGGGACGGCTGGGGCCCGAGTCATCTGAAGTCTCCAGGTTCAAGATGACTCCCCCCCCCATCCCCCACAGGTGGTGCGGGTGGGAGCTCAGCTGTGGCTGTGGGTTCCATACAACATGGAGGCTGGATTCCAAGGACTCTCCCAGCGGTAAGGCGGTGAATGCCCCGTCTCCAAACCCATGCGGCATCCCCTCTGCCACATGATTTGGGTTGACCCAGGTTCCAGAAGAGGGGACTAGCCAGGACAAGAATACCAGGAGGTATTTCCTGGGAGGCCCTAATATTGCAGAGATAGGAGTCTGAATCTCAGAGACAGACTGGACCAGACCCAGACTGGGGTGTCTGCAGTGTTTCTGTGCTATTAGAAAGCCCAGGAATGTATGAGTTCCGTGCACCCCTGAGTGGGCATGAGGTTTGTGTGGGTGTGTGTGTTGTGTGTACATGCCCAGGGGGTGTTTAGTGACACGTGCTAGTGGTAGGAGCAGTGCGGAGGTGGTGTGTGTACACGGCTGGGGGTGGGAGCCTGGCAGAGAAGGGAGTGGAGGGAGGGGTGTGTCCTTAAATTAGAGTCTTCAGCGACTGGATTCCCTTTTCTGCCGCCTCCCACTCTCCTTCAAAGCTCCTGCCTCCTTCCGTCCCACCCCTGGTCACTGCCAAGCAGGGAAGAAATTACCAGGGGTCACCCTGAGGGAGGAGCCTGGGTCCAGGGCCCCCGGGACAGCACATCTGGTCCCATCCTGCCCACGGTGCACACACACACCCACTCCCTGAGCACAGCAGGCCCAGGTGGAGGTCTCGCAGTGAGGCGGGCAGGGCTCACGGAGGCCCCTACCTTGCCGGCAGCTCCCAGGGGACACCATTCCTATTGTACCTCTGCCCCCCACGCCAGGAGGCCTCTGGGGAGGGGGAGGAGGTTGCTGTCCACCTGCCCAGGCCCTAGGGTCTGATGTGCAAAGGTGACTGCACCTGAAGTCAGGAGTCCTGGCTTCCTCCCCTGCCACATGACCACAGGAAGGTCATGAGCATTCTCTGAGCCAAAAAAAAGAGCAAATTAGATGCCTTCCAGAGTTCCAGGACTGAACACAGCCTTACAGAGCCCCTCCAGGCTCTCTCCTTCACGCTCTTCCATTTTCACAGGGGAAACGTGGAAGGGCCCGCAGAGGCAGGAAAGCACCTGAGCTGCAGAGGTCATCCCCGGCAGCCCCCTGCCCGGGTTCCAGGTGCCATCGCTGTCTGAGCCAGAGGCCCTCATCTGTCAGGCAGGGCCCAGCGGCTGCAGGGAAGGGAGCAGAGGGGGAGTTAATCTTCCCAGGAATATTAATGGCCCCGTCAGGAGTGCTGGGGATGAGCAGAGCAGCAATCTGCCTTTATTAACGAGGCGGGCGCCAGCTGGAGCGCAGGCGCCCCAGGAGACAGGAGAGGAAGAGTAGAGGCAGCTGGGAGGAGGGAGCGTCCTAGGCAGGAGGGTGGGGTGGCAGGTGGATAGCTGAGGGGGTGCCCCATGGCACCCTGAGCCCCAGGCCCCCTCCCACCTCAGCCACACCACCACCCATCCCCTAACCTTGTTCTGCCCCTTCTTCCTGTAAGCTTTCCCACGGTCATGCTCGGTTAGGATCCCAGGTGGCATCCTTCTGGGCTATGCCTGTCACCCCAGACCTGGTGCCCTCCCAATAACTGACAGGGCGGTTCTCAGACCTACTGCACAGTAGGGTCACCTGGAGAGTCACGTGGAGACTTCTAGCAGATATGTCTGATACCTGCTAGATGCCCCGATGAAAGTGGTCGGAAGAGGGCCTTGTCATGGATAACAATATGTGCCTGGCTTAGGGGATCCCCACCCCCCTGCTGCCGCCAAGACTGCTAACCCTTGTGTGTGCCCACTACAGGCCAGGCACGCTTGTCTGTGCTTTATATACTCATTGGACCCTCGCAACCCCAGCTGCAACGCCCTAGGTTATAGATGGGGAAACTGAGGCACAGAGGGATTCAGGAACTGGCACCAGGTCGTGCAGATTGAGGCAGTGGGACTCCAGAGCTGGGCCCTTAGTCTCTCTGCCAGGTGTCTGCACCAGGGACCTGGTGAGGAGGGCTCAAGCCATAGTTACCTGTTCCAATACCCATGTTACTGATGGGGAAACGGAGGCCGACTTTTCAGGCCAGTGTGGGCAGGGGTGTGGTGGAGCTGCGGGTGAGAATGTGCAGTACTGGGGTAGGAGGGCTGCCTCGCCCTCTCATCAAGCATGTGCAGGCACATGTGTGAGTAGGTACGTATGCGGGGCACGCAGACCCGTGTGCACA
>ML102690.1:10209-26143 GCA_003697995.1 Taxidea taxus jeffersonii
TAGGGTTAGGTTGTGTATTTGAGACCTTTCCTGTTTCTTGAGATAGGCTTGTATCGCTATATATTTTCCTCTCAGGACTGCCTTTGCTGTGTCTCACAGATTTTGGACCGTTGTGTTTTCATTATCATTTGTTTCCATGATTTTTTTCAATTCTTTTTTAATTTCCTGGTTGACCCATTCATTCTTTAGAAGGATGCTGTTGAGTCTCCATGTATTTGTGCTCTTTCCAAATTTCCTCTTGTGACTGAGTTCTAGCTTCAGAATATTGTGGTCTGAAAACATGCAGGGAATGATTCCAATCTTTTGATACAGGTTAAGAACTGATTTATGACCCAGGATGTGATCTATTCTGGAGAATGTTCCATGGGCACTAGAGAAGAATGTGTATTATGTTACTTTGGGATGGATGTTCTGAATATATCTGTGATGTCCATCTGCTCCAGTGTGTCATTTAAGACCTTTATTTCCTTGTTGATCTTTTGCTTGGATGATCTGTCCTTTTTAGTGAGGGGTGTGTTAAAGTCTCCAACTATTATTGTATTCTTGTCAATGTGTTTCTTTGATTTTGTTATTAATTGGTTTATATAGTTGGCTGCTCCCATGTTAGGGGCATAGTAATTTAAAATTGTTAGATCTTCTTGTTGGACAGACCTTTTGAGTATGATATAGTGTCCTTCCTCATCTCTTATTATAGTCTTTGGCTTAAAATCTAATTGATCTGATATAAGGATTGCCACCCCAGCTTTCTTCTGATGTCCATTAGCAAGGTAAATTGTTTTCCACCCCCTCACTTTCAATCTGGAGGTGTCTTCAGGTCTAAAATGAGTTTCTTGTAGGCAGCATATTGATGGGTTTTGTTTTTTTTATCCATTCTGAAACCCTGTGTCTTTTGATTGGGACATTTAGCCCATTTACGTTCAGGGTAACTATTGAGAGATATGAATTTAGTGCCATTGTATTGCCTGTAAGGTGATTGTTACTGTATATTGTCTCTGTTCTTTTCTGATAATACTTTTAGGGTCTCTCTTTGCTTAGAGGACCCCTTTCAATATTTCCTGTAGAGCTGGTTTGGTGTTCACAAATTCTTACAGTTTTTGTTTGTCCTGGAAGCTTTTTATCTCTCCTTCTATTTTCAATGATAACCTAGCTGGATAAAGTATTCTTGGCTGCATGTTTTTCTCATTTAGTGCTCTGAATATGTCATGCCAGTTCTTTCTGGCCTGATAGGTCTCTGTGGATAAGTCTGCTACCAATCTAATATTTTTACCACTGTCTGTTACAGACTTCTTGTCCTGTGCTGCTTTCAGGATTTTCTCTTTGTCGCTAAAACTTGTAAATTTTACTATTAGATGATAGAGTGTGGACTTATTCCTATTGATTTTGAGGTGTGTTCTCTGCATATTCCGGATTTTGATGCTTGTTCCCCTTGCTATATTAGGGAAATTCTCTACAATAATCCTCTCCAGTATACCTTCTGCTCCTATTTCTCTTTCTTCTTCTTCTGGAATCCCAAGTATTCTAATGTTGTTTTGTCTTATGGTGTCAGTTGTCTCTCGAATTCTCCCCTCGTGGTCCAGTAGTTGTTTGTCTCTCTTTTGCTCAGATTATTTATTCTCTGTCATTTGGTCTTCTATATCACTAATTCTTTCTTCTGCCTCATTTATCCTAGCAGTAAGAGCCTCCATTTTTTATTGCACCTCATTAATAGCTTTTTTTTTATTTCCACTTGATTAGATTTTAGTTCTTTTATTTCTCCAGAAAGGGCTTTTATTTCTCCTGACAGATTTTCTCTAATATCTCCAATGCCTTTTTCGAGCCCAGCAAGAACCTTGAGAATCGTCGTCCTGAATTCCAGATCTGACATATTACCAATGTCTGTATTGATTAGGTCCCTAGTCTTCGGTACTGCCTCCTGTTCTTTTTTTTTGGTGAGTTTTTCTGCCTTGTGATTTTGTCCAGATAAAAATCCGCTGTTCTCCTTGTTAAGTGAATTTGGTCTTGGCTGGATTTCTTGTTGATCTCCTGGGGGAGGGGCCTGTTGTAGTGATTTTCAAGTGTCTCTGCTCCAGGCAGAATTGCACCGCCCTTACCAGGGGCCCGGGCTAAGTAATCCTCTCAGGTTCGCTTTTGGGAGCTTTTGTTCCCTGAACACTTTCCTTAGAGTTCCAGAGGACGGAAATGAAAATGGCGGCCTCCCAATCTCCGGCTCGGAGAAGCTGAGAGCTAGGGGCCCCAGTCTTCAGTGCGCCTTCAGAGAAAAGCGCCTAATCACTCCTGTCTCCCCAGCCTCCAGCCGTGCTTGGAGAAAAGCTTGGAGAAAATCGTGCATAATCAGTCCCGTCTCAGTGGCTTCTGGCTGTGCTCTGAGGTCACCCAGCCTGTGACCAAGCGTCTCTGTCTCTGGCAGAGTCCCACCTGGAGTCTCTGAACCCCATAGATCCCTGAGCTCTCCCAGGTCGGAGTCTCCCCGGATCTTGTGGGGACCCCTCGCACAGAGCACTGGCCCGTGTCACAGATCATGGCTGTAGGAAACCCCGAGTTGAGAGCTCACTCCTTGGCTCTGTCTCAGCAGCCGGCTTCCCCGCTCTAATGCCTGTGAGCTCTGTGACACTCAGACATCCCCGATTCTTCTGTGACCCCGCGGGACCTGAGTCCATGCTGTCCCCGTGAGGTCTTCACCCCAGTTTAGCCTCTGGAGTGATGTCCCTCCATGGAGCAGACTTTTAAAAGTCCTGATTTTGTGCTTCATTGTTCCGCCGCTTGCAGGGAGCCAGCCCCTCCCCCCGGGGTCTATCTTCCCATTGCGTTGGATTCACTTCTCCGCTGGTCCTACCTTTTAGAAAGTGGTCGATTTTCTGTTTCTAGAATTGTTGTTCTTCTTCTCTTTGATCTCCTGTTGGATTCGTAGGTGTTCGGAATGGTTTGCTAGGCTATCTAGCTAATATCCTGCTGCCTGATATCATCTCAGCCTGCTAGTTCTCTGCCATCTTGACTCCTCTCCCTGGATTTTCCTTTTCTGACACATGACCCACACCCTCACTTCCAGCTTTTTCCAGTGTTGAGAGAGTGTAATGTCAATCTAAATCTTAAATACTCCTTTAAGAGTAGAACTATTTCCTTTTTCCCTTGGTATACATTTGTATTATTAGCTTTTTTTTTTTTTTTAAGAATGTTATAGAAAACAAAGAGAAAAGAAACAGATAACAGACAACAACACATGGTCAGGAAGAGGGAAATTAAAAAAAAAAATTCTAGTTTTTATTTCAATCAACATTTAATTCAATGTTGCTTTCCTAATCAGTTTGTAAAAAGCAAGTCTCTAATACTATAACCATGTTTCAACCCTGTCTGGTTTAAATGTTAAAAACAGAACAAAACATGACAAAAAATTGATACTAGAAAAAAAATTCTATTAAGGTACAGATCTGATATAATTCTGCTACCATTTTATGTTCTAATGTTGTCCTAATCTTGTGTGACTCCTTTTGTCCTTCTTGTATGTGGCTGCCCTGGTTGTTTGCTTGTCTCTAGAAAACCTACACATTTTATTTGACTAGATATTTCTTGGCTCCCTTACAGGACTATGCCTATCCTTCCTCAGAGTTGCTTATGTTGAAAAATATTATTTTGTTAGTCATTAAGCCTGGTTCTTTCCTTCAGGAAAGAAATACTCTTGGCATGTTTTATCAAGCTTTTTTTTTTTTTTTTAGATAATTAAAGATTGACATGCAGTTTTAAGAAATCACACAGAGATCCTGTGTACTCTTTACTAGGTTTTCTTTAACAGTAATATCTTAAACAACTATAGTACAATATAACAACCAGGATAATAATATCCATACACTCAAGATGAAGAATGATTCCATCACCACAAGACTCTTTCATAATTCCTTTTTTTTTAAAGATTTTTATTCATTTATTTAACAGAGGGAGAGATCACAAGTAGGCAGAGTGGAGGGGGATGCAAGCTCCCCGCTGAGCAGAGAGACTGATGCGGGGCTTGATCCCAGAACCCTGTGACCATGACCTGAGCTGAAGGCAGAGGCTTAACCCACTGAGCCACCCAGGCACCCCTCATAATTCTTTTTATAGACATGCCCACTTCCCTTCCTGCCCCTATCATCTCCTTTGCCTCTGGCAACCACTAATCTGTTCCCCACTTTCATGATTTTGTCCTTTTAAGAATGGTATAATAATTATAACCATGAAGTCCATTATCTGTTGGGATTGGTTTTATTCCCTCAGCATACTTGACTGGAGACTGGGTCACTGATTATATCAATAGTTAATTTCTTTGCATTCCCGAGTAGTAAATAATGAGCTGGATCTGCCACAGTTTCTTTATTAACTATTTACTCATTAAAGAGTGCCATTCCAGATTTTGGCTATTACAAATAAGGCTGCTATAAATATCTTTGTGCGGATCTTCTGAGTGAATATAAATTTTCAGTTTTTGTGTCCAATGTCCATAAGTGAAATTCCTCAATTATGGCAAGTTGTATGGCAAGTTTGTTTAAGAAACTGACAAACTATTTTACAGGATGGCTGTGTAATTTTATATTCCAAGCAGCAAATTATGAGTGACCCATTTTTTCTGCAACATCATCAGTATTTAACACTATCACCATTTTTTAATTTAGACTTTTTTTTTCCCAAAACTAACCTACCTGTTATCATTCCTTTGCCTTTCCATACAAATTTTAAATTTTAAAATAAGTTTTATATATATATGTAGATATATACAGCCTTACATATGAGCTTATGTTTAAATTATATAATTAAATTATAATTCTATAATATATTTAATTAAATTATAACTATATAATATTTAAATTTAAATTATAATTATATATTAAGTTTATGTATAAATATTGATGGAACTTTGATGGAAATAGTGTTAAATCTCTATATCACTTTTGGAAAATTGACATATTTCCTATCATGAGTCTTTCAGTTCAAGGATATAGTATGACCCTCCATTTATCTATACTTTATTTGATTTCTATAATTCTGTGTAGTTTGTAATACATACATCCTGTATATGTTTTGTTAGGTTTACACAAGTGTTTTATTTTTTGAGTGATTGCAAATAATATTATATTTTTAATTTTTGTATTCATTACTAGTACACAGAAATACAAGTGATATCTTTATAGCCATCTTATATATTGCAATCTTGCTAAACACTCTCTCTCTCTCTTTTTTTTTTTTTTTTTTTTTGAATTTTTGTTGGAACTAAAAAACGCTTTTTTTTTTTTTTTTTTAAGATTTCTTTTATTTATTTGACAGACAGAGATCACAAGTTGGCAGAGAGAGAGAGAGAAAAGAGGAGGCAGGCTTCCCACTGAGCAGAGAGCCCGATGCGGGGCTCGATCCCAGCACTCTGGAATCACGACCTGAGTGAAGGCAGAGGCTTTAACCCACTGAGCCACCCAGGTGCCCCTTGCTAAACTCTCTTATTAGTCATAGGTGTTTTTTGTGGATTCCTTGGAATTTTCTATGTAGACAGTCATGCCATCTAAAATGGGGGAAATTTTATTTCAACTTTTCCTATATTTATGCCTTTTATTTCTTTTCTTGCTTTCTTGCACCAGATATAACTTCCAGCACTATACTGAATGTTTGTATATATTTTGTATATATGTTTGTATATGCTGAATGTTCTTGCCTTATTCCCAGTTATAGGAGAAAGCATTCAGTCTTTTAACATTAAATGTAATATTAGCTCTTGATTTTTTTGTAGATTTCTCTATGAAGTCAAGGCATCTCCCTTGTACTCCTATTTTTTCTTAAAGTTTTATGATAACTGGTGAACTTTTTTCTGTACTAGTTTATCTAATAAAACAATTTTCTTCTTTATCCTGTTATTATGATAGCTTATACTGATTGATTTTTAATATTAAAAAGCCTTGCAACTTTGGAAAAAACTCTATTTGATCATAGTGTATATTTCTTTTTATTTATGAATTTTATTTACTAATATTTTGTTAATGACTTTTCCATCTATATACATGAAAGATATGGTTTATAATTATTTGGAACTGTATTTGTATGACTTAGTATCAGGGTAATAACTTCGTAAAATAATTTGGTACTTGTACATTGCAAAATGATCACCAAAATAACTGTATTGCCATCCATAATTTTATAGAGTTAACTTTTAGGATTTACTCTCTTGGCCACTTTCAAGTATACACTATAATGTTATTAACTATGGTCACCATACTGTGCATTACATCACCAGGACTTATTTACTTTATAACTGGAAGTTTGTACCTTTTGATCCCCTTTCACCCATTTTTCTGATCCTCTACCCCTGCCTCTAGCAAACAGCAGTCTGTTTTTTGTTGATGAGGGATTTTTTATTGAAAATTTGACATTTAAGATACAATGCTATGAGACTGGATCTTACTTAAACCTTTTGTTTCAGCTGGTTTCCTCTGAACTTCTCCTGCAGTAGCATTTCAGGTTCCTCATATTGCCTCTTAGACACCCAATGAGAAGTAATCATTATTATTGCTGAATGGGAGTGGCCATTCCAGCTCCCTGTAGATCTCCAGTGATACCACCCTGACTGGGAGGGACATGAATACCTCATTATTGCTCTTCACAATAAATGAATACCTCATTATTGCCTCCAGTGACATCACAGGGAAGGGAGTTAGTAATCTCCTAATTGCTAGTGTCAAGGGTGTTAATCCTTATTATGCACTGGGAAGGATCTGATACTCTTCCAGCAGAGGGACCAGAGTGTCTCTCTGCTTCAGGTTGGGGTGGAAATCCAGGCTCCCTATCAATCTCTGCAGACACCACAAGATATGATGAATGCCTGGGGAAGATGGAACTCCTGGGTCCCAAATCTGCCTGCTCTGATACCACCACTGGAACTGACTTGAGTGCTTTGTTTCAGTTTAGCAAGCATGGAAATACAGGTCCCCCATTTGGTCTTTGTGGATGTGGGTGGGGTTTGACTCATAGTCTTTTGTGATGTTTATTTGGAGTAAAGAGGTTTTTCTTTGGAAGTTCTTTGTCCAGCTAGGCTGCCTTCTACCTGGCCATTTGATGAGAAAGAACAGAATTTTAAGTGAGCTTTTTTGCCCACTCCCATTAGCAGTGCAGGGGTTTCTGACTTCTCAAAGTCTGGAATATATGAGGCAAAAAGAAAACCCATAAACTTAACTGCCATGATGTTCTTGGGTAACAAGGTCCATAGCTGATCTGCCACCATCTCTCCAACATTCAGAATCTTATGTTTATTTTATATATAATCATATAATATATAATGTTATGTTTATTTTCTATATAATTAGGGGAAGATATAAGGAAAGTATGTACACCCTATTACCCAGAATCAGAAATCTTTTCATGTTTTAAATAAGCATCTATTAGCATCAAGGGTATTATACTTCCTTAGACACTTGCAAAAAGAACAAAATAAATCTGTTTTTTAAATTTTTTTTGAATAGAGCTATTTTGTAGCCTTCACATTGCTAACATTCTTTTTGTTGAATTAGCCCATCCAACTCTTCATTTTCAGTGAATGAAGTCAATCTAGAGATGACCTAGATAGCAAAGAGCCCAATGGTTCTAAACTATAGTCTATCAGTTCTTCTATATCATTAATTAGGAGATAATTGTAACTACAATCAAATGGATGTGAGTTATATATAAACTTAATGACACATCCCAATTCCAATAATAATATAAATGAAGGGTTGTCTAACTTGGGACCAAGAGAAAAATACATGTGATTTTTCCTTTTCAAGTTTTTAATTTCCAACAAGGTAAGCAGGGTGTTTTTAAAGATTTATTTATTTATTTATTTATTTGTCAGAGAGAGAGTGAGCGAGCACAGGCAGACAGAGAGGCAGGCAGAGGCAGAGGGAGAAGCAGGCTCCCTGCCGAGCAAGGAGCCCGATGTGGGACTCGATCCCAGGACGCTGGGATCATGACCTGAGCTGAAGGCAGCCGCTCAACCAACTGAGCCACCCAGGCGTCCCAGCAGGGTGTTTTTAAACCAGCAAGCAAACAAAACAGCAGCAAGTAGAACAACAGGTACATTTATGATGCACCATTATAGAATCATTAAGATCATGATTCTGAAGAATATTTAATAACACAGAGCAATGCTAAAATTTGTTAACACAGTAACATTATTTGTTAACACAGTAAATTATATAACACAGTAACACAGTAACATTACAAAACAAAACCAATAGGAAAGCTAAGTATGTTACTCTATGTCTTCCCTTCTTACAAGTGTCCTGATTTTTTGCACAATGTTCTGTTTTTCACTTTCATGTGGGTGATAACTCTGAAGCTGTATATTACAAAAGTGTAAGATTTTAAGTATAGTTAAAGATACACAGAATATTTATTTTATGTAGCTTATATTCACAATAATAATAAAAATTTAAAAATCACACCTTCAACTACTCTATTGTACTTATGAAATAGTATAAAAGATAGGCAGTCCAGCCTTTGAAAACATTTGAGGTTCTTAACCTCTGATTCCCCAGAGGAGTAAAGGTAAAGCTTAGATTAAGATCATTACATTTTCTTTCCAGATGTTTTGAATTTTAAACATAATAAAGCAAGTATAGAATAAAAATTATAATTTCTTTCATGCTGGCACTGGTACCTGAATAACTGAATATTTTTTATCCTGATTTTTATCCTTTTTTTGTCCTCTTTCTAATTATAAGAATTGAGTCTATAAAATTTCTGGTAGCTTTAAAGAGTTTTTTTGTTTTGTTTTGTTTTTCCCCACCCATTCTTAATCACATTTGGTTACTGTTATTATCTACTAAAGAAAAAAAAAATCCCACCAGATATTTGTAAAAACTTAAGTGAACTTACAAGTTGTTAGGAAACCACCTACCACAATTATACAACTAAGCAAATAATGACTATTTAATGAAAATAGTAAATTTTTAAAAAATTTGTTCTGTTTATTTCTCCCTGTCATCAACAAAATAAGCAAAATTTCATGGTATTGTTTTTATAATCATTAAAGTCATTTTAAGAGTAAATAATGCAGAATATAGATAAGTAGGAATCAGAAAACCAAGGCAAGTCAAAGAGAAAATCTGCTTTGTAGATAGCATAGCTTTCTATCCACTTTTGTTTAACTGTTAGTAACAAAGTAGATGTGGAAAACATTGCATAAAGGTTGTACTACCATGTATAACAACCTTTGATGAAATAAAGTTTCTAGTTAATTTCTCGATTCATATAGTCATTATTTTCTCCAAAAGATAGTTCAAATAAAGAATACTACATATAATATTTTGTTCTTCCCTCCCTTCCTCTTCCTTTTTTTCATCTAATGATGCAAGGGTTGAATTGATTTTGATGGTAATTGTATCAGGATTTCTAATCTTGGTTCCAGCAGGATCTTCCTTTGAAAATCGTAACATTTCTGCCTTTGCAATTATAACTTCAACTGACAGCTATATGATTAAGAATATCACACCATATCTAGAGTGCAAATTTATGTGGGTCATTTTTGTAAAAATTTCTATGAGCTAAAGAATGAAAGAAGTGTCAAATCGTAAATACTGCATTAGTATTTTAATAAAAGACAACGTATCTTGGAAGTAATTTCTCACCTGACTATTTTGGCAATTGATTCATGGAGGTTTCAATATATTTTGTACATAATCAATTACTTTTATAAAAATCATAACTAAATGAGTTATTTGCAAGAAGGCTATATCTTTTGTATTATACTATAGAGTAGAACTGAACCTCAAAATAGCTTCAAATACACAGAATATAATTTGTATTATCCATTATCTCTGTGAACTCAAACAATTTTTTTAAATTACTACCATTTACAACTACACAATATTCTTGTTAATTCAAACTTGTCTTGCAGTAAATTGTTCAGTAAACTAAATTATCAGAACAACAGACAACTTAAAAATGTGCGAATCTGGGTTCTTTTTGGTCATAATATATACACTTTATACCAGAATGATCACTTTTTTATGCTTTATTTGAAAATAAATAATTTAAATTTTATGAATTTAAGCAAATATTAAAATCTTATTTTAATGCAAAAATTAAACAGATAAAAATGTGATTATTTTTAGAAAATTGCCTCTATAGGTAATACATTTTTATATAATACTATTTCAGTTTTAAATGTATGTCCATATGGTAGAAACTAAAGAACGAATTGGCAAGGAATATAACTTACTAGCTGGGAAAAATACTATGCATACAAATACTAGTCATAACAATTGTGTATTCTCCTAAAAGCTCACTGATCATTTAGATAGCAATGGTTTTTATCAAAATAATTGATTAATTATAACTGGATTATTCATTTTTGCTATATGTTGTTAAAATGAAACAGCCTCAGTTCATAGGACAATTTTATAATATTTTACATATTTCATCTAAAAGATAGTGAATCCACGGGTGCCTGGGTGGCTCAGTCATTAAGCAACTGCCTTCAGCTCAGGTGAATCTGGAGGTGTCTTTAGGTTTAAAATGTGTCTCTTATAGGCAGCATATGGATGGGTCTTTTTTTTTTTTTTTTGAAACTCTATGTGTTTTGATTGGAACAGCTAGTCCATTTACATTTGGAGTGATTGTTGACCAATATGAATTTAGTGTCATTGTATTACCTGTAAAGTTGGTGTTTCTGGTAATGTTCTCTGTTCTTTTTTAGACTTTATTGCTTTTGGTCCTTCTCCCCCCATTCAGACATTTCCCCTTAATATTTCTTGCACAGATGGTTAAATGGCCATGACTCCTTTAGCTTTTGTTTGTCTGGAAAACTCTTTAACTCTCTTTCTATTTTGAATGACAGCCTTGATGAATAAAGAATTCCTGCCTGCATATCTATCTATATCTATCTATCTATCTGTCTATATATATATATATATATATATATACACACATACATATATACATATTTTTTCCCCATTCGGCATATTGAACACTTCCTTCCACTCTTTTCGCCTGCCAAGTCTCTGTGGACAGATTCACTGCAAATCTGATCTGACTTCCCTTGTAGGTTAAAGACTTTTATTCCCTTGCTACTTTTTTTTCATTGTGGATTTTCATTGGATTTTTTCATTGTGTATTCTCTGAATTTGACTATAATATGCTTTGGCAATAGCTGTCTTTTAATAGTATAATGGGAATACTCTGTGATTCTTGGATTTTATGCCTGTGTACTTCCCTAGATGAGAGAAGTTTTCAGTTATAATTTGCTCAAATAAACCTTCTGTCCTTTTTCTCTCCTTTCATCTTCTAGAACTGCTATGATAAAAATATTATTACATTTTAGTAAACTACTGAGTTCCCTAAGTTTACCTTCACAATCCATTACCTTTCTTTCCCTCTTTTAATCAGCTTCAAAATTCCCATTATTTTATATTCTATATCACTGATTTGTTCCTCTGCTTCATCCATCCTCATTGTTATGGCACCCATGCAGGTTTGCATCTCAGTAATACCATTTTTGAAATTCAGCCTAACTAGATTTTAGTCCTTTTATCCCTATAGTAAGAGATGCTCTAGTGTCTTTTATACTTTTTTTCAAGCCCAGCTAGTACTTTTATAATTGTTGTTATTTTTCAATTTATTTTATTTATTTATTGTTTATTTATTTTTTATATTTCTTATAAACATAATGCATTATTAGCCCCAGAGGTACAGGTCTGTGAATCGCCAGGTTTACACATGTCGCAGCACTTACCATAGCACATATTCTCCCCAATGTCCATAACCACACCACCCTCTCCCTACCCTCTTCCCCCCGGCCACCCTCAGTTTGTTTTGTGAGATTAAGAGTCTCTTATGGTTTGTCTCCCTCCCAATCCCATCTTGTTTCATTTATTCTTTTCCTAACTCCCCAAACCCCTCCATTGCATCTCCAAATCTGCAAATGGTAAGATTCCATTTCTTTTGATGGTTGCGTAGTATTCCATTATATATATATACCACTTCTTCTTTATCCATTCATCTGTTGATGGACATCTAGGTTCTTTCCATAGTTTGACTATTGTGGACATTGCTGCTATAAACATTCGGGGGCACGTGCCCCTTCGGATCACTACGTTTGTATCCTTAGGGCAAATACCCAGTAGTGCAATTGCTGGATCATAAAACTGTTCTATTTTCAACTTTCTGAGGAACCCCCATGCTGTTTTCGAGTGGTTGCACCAGCTTGCATTCCCACCAACAGTGTGGGAGGGTTCCCCTTTCTCTGCATCCTCTCCAGCATCTATCATTTCCTGACATCTTCATTTTAGCCATTCTGACTGGTGTGAGGTGGTATCTCATTGTGGTTTTGATTTGTATTTCCCTGATGCCCAGTGAGGTGGATCACTTTTTATGTGTCTGTCGGCCATCTGGATGTCTTCTTTGCAGAAATGTCTGTTCATGCCCTCTACCCATTTCTTGATTGGATTATTTGTTCTTTGGGTGTTGGGTTTGTGAAGCTCTTTAGAGATTTTGGATACTAGCCCTTTATCTGATATGTCGTTTGCAAATATCTCACCCTTTCTGTCAGCTGTCTTTAGTTTTGTTAACTCTTTCCTTTGCTGTGCAAAAGGTTTTGATCTTGATTAAGTTCTAATACTTTATTTTTGCCCTTGATTCCCTTGCCTTTGGCATTGTTCCTAGGAGAAAGTTGCTGCGGGTGAGGTTGAAGAGGTTGCTGAGTGTGTTCTCCTCAAGGATTTTGATGGATTCCTTTCTCACGTTGAGACCCTTCATCCATTTTGAGTCTATTTTCATGTGTGGTGTAAGGAAATGGTCCAATGTCATTTTTCTGCATGTGGCTGTCCAATTTTCCCAACACCATTTGTTGAAGAGGCTGTCTTTTCTCCATTGGACATTCTTTCCTGCTTTATCGAAGATTAGCTGACCATAGATTTGAGGGTCTATTTCTGGGCTCTCTATTCTGTTCCATTGATCTATGTGTCTACTTTTGTGCCAGTACCATACTGTCTTGATGGTGACAGCTTTGTAATAGAGCTTGAAGTCTGGAATTGTGATGCCACCAACTTTGGCTTTCTTTTTCAATATTCCTTTGGCTATTCGAGGTCTTTTCTGGTTCCATATAAATTTTAGGATTATTTGTTCCATTTATTTGAAGAAAATGGATGGGATTTTGATAGGGCTTGCATTAAATGTGTAGATAGCTTTAGATAGCATAGACATTTTCACAATATTTGTTTTTCCAATCCAGGAGCATGGGGCAGTTTTCCATTTCTTTGTGTCTTCCTCAATTTCTTTCATGAGTACTTTATAGTTCTCTGAGTATAGATTCTTTGCCTCTTTGGTTAGGTTTATTCCTAGGTATCTTATGATTTTGGGTGCAATTGTAAATGAGATTGACTCCTTAATTTCTCTTTCTTCTGTCTTGTTGTTGGTATAAAGAAATGCAACTGATTTCTGTGAATTGATTTTATATTCTGACACTTTACTGAATTCCTGTACAAGTTCTAGCAGTTTTGGAGTGGAGCCTTTTGGGTTTTCCACATACGGTATCATATCATCTACAAAGAGTGATAGTTTGTCTTCTTCTTTGCTGATTTGGATGTCTTTAATTTCTTTCTGTTGTCTGGTTGCTGAGGCTAGGACTTCTCGTACTATGCTGAATAGGAGTGGTGATAATGGACATCCCTGCTGTGTTCCCGACCTTAGTGGAAAAGCTCTCAGTTTTTCTCCATTGAGAATGATACTTGCCATGGGTTTTTCATAGATGGCTTTGATAATATTGAGGTATGTGCCTTCTATCCCTACACTTTGAAGAGTTTTGATCAGGAAGGCATGTTGTACTTTGTCAAATGCTTTTTCAGCATCTATTGAGAGTATCATATGGTTCTTGTTCTTTCTTTTATTATAGTAGTGTATCACATTGATTGATTTGTGGATGTTGAACCAAACTTATAGCCCTGGAATAAATCCCACTTGGTCATGGTGAATAATCCTTTTCATGTATTGTTGGATCCTATTGGCTAGTATTTTGGTGAGAATTTTTGCATCTGTGTTCATCAAGGATTTTGGTCTGTAATTCTCTTTTTTGATGGGATCCTTGTCTGGTTTGGGGATCAAGATGATGGTGGCCTCATAAAATGAGTTTGGAAGTTTTCCTTCCATTTCTATTTTTTGGAACAGTTTCAGGGCATAGGAATTATTTCTTCTTTAAATGTTTGGTAGAATTTGCCTGGGAAGCCATCTGGCCCTGGGCTTTTGTTTGTTTGGAGATTTTTGATGACTGTTTCAATCTCCTTACTGGTTATGGGCCTATTCAGGTTTTCTATTTCTTCCTGATTCAGTTTTGGCGATTTATATGTCTATAGGAATGCATCCATTTCTTCCTGATTGTCAAATTTGTTGGCATGGAGTTGTTCATACTATGTTCTTATAATTGTTTGTATTTCTTTGGTGTTGGTTGTGTCTCTCCCCTTTCATTCATGATTTCATTTATTTGAGTCTTTTCTCTTTTCTTTTTGATAAGTCTGGCCAGGGGTTTATCAATCTTATTAATTCTTTTTTGTTGTTGTTTTTAAGATTTTATGTATTTATTTATTTATTTGACAAAGAGATCACAAGTAGGCAGAGAGGCACGTAGAGAGAGAGGAGGAAGCAGGCTTCCCTCTGAGCAGAGAGCCCAATTCGAGGCTTGATTCCAGGACCCTGAGATCATGACCTGAGCTGAAGGCAGAGGCTAATCCACTGAGCCACCCAGGTGCCCCAATCTTATTCTTTTAGAGAACTGGCTCCTAGTTTCATTGATTTGTCCTATTTTTGTTGTTGTTGTTTGTTTGTTTCTATTTCATTGATTTCTGCTTTGATCTTTATTATTTCTCTTCTCCTGCTTGGTTTAGGCATTCTTTGTTATTCTTCCTACAGCTCCTTTAGGTGTAGAGTTAAGTTGTGTATTTGAGACCTTTCTTGTTTCTTGAGAAAGCCTTGTATCACTATATATTTTCCTCTCAGGACTACCTTTGCTGTGTCCCACAGATTTTGAACAATGGTGTTTTCATTATCATTCGTTTCCATGAATATTTTTTTTTTGTTCTTCCTTAATTTCCTTGTTTGCCAATTCATTCTTTAGTAGGATGCTCTTTAGCCTCCATGTATTTGACTTTTTTTCAATTTTCCTCTTTTAGTTGAGTTCTAGCTTCAGAGCATTGTGCTTTGAAAATATGGAAGGAATGATCCCAATCTTTTGGTACCAGTTGAGACCTGATTTGTGACCCAGGATGTGATCTACTCTGGAGAATATTGCATGTATACTAGAGAAGAATGTGCATTCCACTGTTTTGGGATGGAATGTTCTGAATACATCTGTGATGTCCGTCTTGTCTAGTGTGTAATTTAAGACCTTTATTTCCTTGTTGATCTTTTGCTTGGATGATCTGTCCATTTCAGTGAGGGAGGTGTTAAAGTCCCCTACTATTATTTTATTATTGTTGATGTGTTTCTTTGATTTTGTTATTAATTGGATTATATAGTTGGCTGCTCCCATGTTAGGGGCATAGATACAGGGAGCTGGCCCCTCCACCCGCAGTCTATCTTCCTGTCACTTTGGATTCACTTCTTTGCCGGTCCTACCTTTTAGAAAGTGGTTGATTTTCTGTTTCTAGAATTGTTGCTCTTCTTCTCTTGGATCTCTTGTTGGATTTGTAGGTGTTCAGAGTGGTTTGATAAGCTATCTAGCTGATCTCCTGCTATCTGATGTTATCTCAACCAGCTACTTCTCCGCCATCTTGACTCCTCCCATAATTGTTGTTTTAAATTCTAGTTCAGACATCAGACTTATATATATATATATATATATATATATTGATTAATCCCTGGCCATCGTTTCTTCCTGTTTTTTGGGGGGGAGGTAAATTCTTCCATCTTGTTATTTTAAAGATCAAAAATAATAAAATAAAATAAAATAAAATAAAATAAA
>ML102691.1:0-11937 GCA_003697995.1 Taxidea taxus jeffersonii
CAATCCAGCAACATGGTACACCAGAGTAAGTAGGAATTATCCCAGAAATATAAGGTTGATTTTATATCAGAAAATCAAATAATGCAATATATCATACTAATAGAATATAAAAACAAAAACCAGGCCACCTAGGTGGCTCAGTTGGTTAAGCGTTTGACTCTTGATTATAGCTCAGGCCACAATCTCAGGGTTGTTAAGACTAAGCCCCAAGTTGGGCTCCATGCTGAGCATGGAACCTGCTTAAGATTTTCTCTCTCCCTTTCCCTCTGCCCCTTCCTGCCAGCTTGTGTGCACACTGGTGCACGCTCTCTCTCTAAAAAACCAAAAACACCCACAAAAAACAAAAAACCTTTTGATAATCTCAATAGATGTAAAAAAAAAAAAAGTACTTGATAAAATCCAAAAACCTTCCATAATTAAAATATTCAATAAACTAAAAATAGTAGGGAACTCCTCAAACTGGAAAAAGGGCATCTATTAAAAGCCCACAGATAACAACATACTTAATGTTAAAAAAATGAATGCTCCCTCCACCCCCAAGATCAAGAACAAGACAAGAAAGCTCATTTTCATCCTTTTATTTCATAAAGTATTGGAGGTTCTATGAAGGTCAAGTGGGCAAGATATAAAAGGTATCCAGATTGGAAAGGAAGACATAAAATGATCTCTATTTGCAGACAACATGATCTTATATATAGAAAATCCTAAGGAATCCACTAAAAAATATTAGAATAAAGGAGTTTAGCAAGGTGGCAGGACACAAGATCAATAAATAAATACCAATTCTATTTCTGTATAGCAGCAAACAACCCAAAACAGCATCTGGCTTCTTTGCAGAAATTGACAAGCTGATCCTAAAATACTGTGGGAAAGAAGTCCCAATTTCAAAACTTACTACAAAGCTCCAGTAATTAAGACAATATGGATGGCTCAGTCAGTAGAGGATGCAACTCTTGATCTCAGGATTGTGAGTTTGAGCCCCATGTTGGGTGTAGAGATTATTTAAAAATAAACTCTTAGGGATGCCTGGGTGGCTCAGTTGGTTAAGCATCCAACTCTCAATTTTGGCTTAGATCATGATCTCAGGGTCATGAGATTGAGCCCTGTGGAGGGCTTTGCACTGGGCATGGAGCCTGCTTAAGATTCTCTCCCTCTCCCCCTCTGCCCCCCATCACCACTCCGCTCACACATATGTGCACTCTCTCTAAAATAAATAAATAGATAATAAAACCTTAGAAAAAGACAATATAGTACTGGTATAAAGATACACAAACAGATCAATGGAATAGAATAGAAAGTTCAAAAAGGAACCTTTGCATGTATTGTCATGTAATCTTTGACAAGGCTGTCAAGACCACTCAATAGGGAAAGAATAATCTTTTCAACAAATGGCACTGGGACAGTTAGATCTCCACATGTAAAAGAATGAAGTTAGACCCCCTACCTCACACCATACACAAAAATTAACTCAAATGGGGACACCTGGGTGGCTCAGTTGGTTAAGCGGCTGCCTTCTGCTCAGGTCATGATCCCAGCATCCTGGGATCGAGTCCCGCATTGGGCTCCTTCCTTGGCAGGGAGCCTGCTTCTCCCTCTGCCTCTGCCTGCCTCTGTCTGCCTATGCTCGCTCTCTCTCTTTCTCTCTCTCTGACAAATAAATAAATAAAATCTTTAAAAAAAATTAACTCAAATGAATCATAGGCCCATATGGAAGAGTTAAGGATATATAGCCTTTAGGAGAAATCATAAATCTTCATGATCTTTGGTTAGGCAGTGATTTCTTAGATATGATACCAAAAGCATAAGCAACTAAAGGAAAAAGATATAAGTTGCACTTCATCAAAATGAAAAACTTTTTTGTTTCAAAGGACACCATCAAGAAAGTGAAAAGATAACCCATGGGAGAAAATATTTGGGAGAAATATTTGCAAATCATACATCTGAGAAGGAACTTGTGTCTGGAATATACAAAGAACTGTTACATTTCAACAATAAAAAGAAAAATAATCCAATTTAAAAATGGGCAAAGGATGCAAACAGACATTTCTCTAAACAAAATATACAAATGGCCAATATATACATGGCAAGACATGCAAAATCATTAGTCATTAAGGAAACACAAATCAAAACCACCATTAGAGTGCTCGCTTTGGCAGCACATATACAAAACCACAATTAGACGCCTACTGTGATGGCTGACATGAAAAAAGGCAAGTAATGTTTTGCAGTTCCTCAAAAGGTTAAACATATAGTCACCATATGACCTAGCAATTCCACGTACAGTTATATGCTCGAGAAAAATGAAAACATATACCCACACAAAAATTTGTACCTGAATGTTTATAGCAACATTATTTTTTTAAAGAGTTTCTTTATTTGTCAGAGAGAGAGAAAGAGAGCACAAACAAGGGGAGCAGCAGGCAGAGGGAGAGGGAGAAGCAGACCCCCTGCTGAGCGGGGAGCCTGATGCAGGACTTGATCCCAGAACCCTGGCATCATGACCTGAGCGGAAGGCAGATGCCCAACAGACTGAGCCACCCAGGCGTCCCTATAGCAACATTATTGATCATATCCACAAAGTGGAAACAATCCAGATATTCATCAACCAATGAATGGACAGAGAAAGTAGTATAATTTATATAGTGTCATATTCTGCCACAAAAAAGAATGAAGTACTGACATGTGCTACAACATGGATGAACCTTGAAAACACCATGCTATAGACATGAAAAAAGAGCACAAAAGAAATGTCCAGAATAAAAAAATTCATACAAACAGAAAATAGAGTTGCCTAAAACTGGAGGTGAGAATGGGATATAGAGGTAGAAAGTTATTAATGGGTATAGGATTTCTTTTAGGGGTGATAAAAAGTGTTCTAAAATTGATGGCGGTAACGGCTACATAATGTTTTGGATATACTAAAAACTACTACATTGTATACTTTATCTTTTTAACGACTATTTATTTGAGAAAAAGAGAGCGCTCACAGGAGTGGGGGGCGGAGGGAGTCAGGGAGAGGGAGACGCATCCTCCCTGCTTAGCAGGAAGCCCAACAAGGACAACAACACAGGCCAATGCCAGGATCCTGAGATCGGGATCTGAGCCAAGGCAGATGCTTAATGCTTAACCGACTGAGCCGCACAGGCGCCTCCGAACTGTATACTTTAAATGCATGAATCATTTAGGAATTACATCTCAATCAAGAAAGCCACTGAAACAAAGAGAAGAGAAACCTCCAGGGGCTTCCCAGGCCACATAGTCCTTCTCTCTCCATTCACTCACTTCTATTCATGCTCTCTTCTTTCTAACAATTTTCTGGCCTTTGCACCTGTGGTTTCTGTATCTCAAGCCCATCTCCTTCTCATTATTTAGTCTTAATTCAAATGCATCCTCCTCAGAGACGGTTTCCCGCAAGTCTCTCTCCCTTCAAACGATGTCTTCTTTATTTTGTCAAGGGAAAAAAAATCAGTTGAAGTGACTCAGAGGTTAATGTGACTCGGGTATTTAGCTGATGTGTATCAGGCAATCTCTCAAATGACAAAGCTCCCAGAGCTAAAGCGGGATTGGAGTTTTTATATATAGGGCACAGAAGAGAGGGGCCTGGGGTTAGGATCTTGTCCCAGCTGCAATTTTCTTTATCTGTAACTGCTGCAGAACTTTGCAGCTAGAATGGAAGGGTTATGTTGGGGTTTTTGTGCCTCTGTCTCATGATTGTTGGTGCAATCTTAACTTTGGTAGCTGTTGAAACAGTTCTTTTTGTTTTTTAAGATTGTATTTATTTATGTGACAGAGAGAGAGAGAGATCACAAGTAGGCAGAGAGGCAGGTGAGAGAGAGGGGGAAAGCAGGCTCCCCGCTGAGCAGAGAGCCTGATGCGGGGCTCAATCCCAAGACCCTGAGATCATGACCTGAACTGAAGGCAGAGGCTTTAACCTACTGAGCCACCCAGGCACCCTGAAACAGTTCTTTTGAGAGCTATCTTTGTAAGCCCTGTGAGTCACGCTAGTTAAGGTCCAAGGGAAGGGGAAAACGGGGAAGGAGAAGAGAGAGAGAGAAAGAAAAAGGAAAGGAGGTAACGATTAAAACAAGGAAAACCAGGGTCTGTTTTAATTCATAATTCTTTTTTTTTTTTTAAGATTTATTTATTTATTTGACAGACAGAGATCACAAGTAGGCAGAGAGGCAGGCAGAGAGAGAGGAGGGGGAAGCAGGCTCCCTGCTGAGCAGAGAGCCCGATGCGGGGCTCGATCCCAGGACGCTGGGATCTTGACCTGAGCCGAAGGCAGAGGCTTTAACCCACTGAGCCACCCAGGCGCCCCTTAATTCATAATTCTTTAAAATGCTTCTCAGTATGGTAAAGTTGTCTTAGTTATCTGCATGTTTATCTTCCATCGTCCATCCTCTGACAGGATGTTTCCACCCCTTGTTTGTCCACATAGCAGATGCTCAATAAATGTCTGATGGCTGCCTGGAAAAATTCCACATCCACATGGTAAAACCAGAATGAAAGCATGAGCAAACTCTTTGAGGCTTTCTAACCATGCATCTCGTTTCTCATGAGCATAACTAACATCCAAGGCAGCTAAGGCTGAGTCTCCACCACCTGGGTGCTTATCAAAGTTAGGAATTCTTGGGCTGCACCCTCCACAGACTGGTTCATCTATGCTTTTAACTACACATCTGCTTTGCCTAGAGAAACAAATGTATATAGCAAAAGGTAAAAATCAAAGTCTCGTAACAGTCTGTGTCGTGCTTCCACTTGGGGACCTCTGTGTTAAGAAAAAGAAGAGAGGCTCAAAAAATAAAACTCAAAAGTAATTCCAGAGCTTTGAATATGGCTTGTTTTTAGGTAACATTAAGGGATTATTTTTTCTTTCGTTAGATGTTGCAATGTTATCATGGTTGTGTCGGATGTCTGTGTAAATCTGTGTATGCATACATGTAAGTATGTGCATACATATATAGTCTGTTACTGATGTATCATACTACAGTATTTATGGATGAATTTATGTATCTTGGATTTGCTTTAAGATGTACCAGAAAAGAAAAGGAGGAAACAAATTGGCAAAATGGTGATTATTTAGGGAGCTGGATGGTGAATACACTGAGATTCATTATACTACCCTCTCCGCTTCTCTGTATGTTTGGAGATTTCATAATAAAATATTCTTTTAAAAATAGTCTCAACTTAGTGATAGCTACCAGTCCCCCCAAGAGCGCTTGTGGTGGTAAGTACAGTCAGAAATGTTCTATATTTGCCCCAAAGCCAAAGTTGAAGGGGAATGGGCAAGAGGTAAGGTTTCTGGGCCAGACCCTTTGGGTACATTTCTTCATAGAATCCCCCCCTCCCAATTCTGTTAGGTTAATGCCACCTTAACAGTGTGACTGAATTTAGCATCCCTAATCATGCGACAAACTGGTATTGCATGCCTCCTGGTGGAGTGCATGGGAAAGTACAAATCATCATTGAAGTGGTCCTCCTCCAAAAAACTGTTTAACCTGAATCTAATCACGAGGCAGCAGTTAAGTGTTCAACATGGATATTCTACCAGACAATGGGCTTGGACACTTCAAAACTGCCAATATAAGACAAACTTTTTTTAAAAATATTTTATTTATTTATTTGACAGAGATCACAAGTAGGCAGAGAGAGAGAAGGAAGCAGGCTCCCCGATGAACAAGAGAGACCGATGTGGGGCTCCATCCCAGGACCCTGGGATCATGACCCGAGTCGAAGGCAGAGGCTTTAACCCACTGAGCCACCCAGGCGCCCCAAGACAAACTTTTTTAAAGAAAAGTGTATTGGGGTGCCTGGGTAGCTCAGTGGGTTAAGGCCTCTGCCTTCAGCTCAGGTCATGGTCTCAGGGTCCTGGGATCGAGCCCCGGCATCAGGCTCTCTGCTCAGCGGGGAGCCTGCTTCTCCCTCTCTCTCTGCCTGCCTCTCTGCCTAGTTGTGATCTCTGTCTGTCAAATAAATAAAATCTTTAAAAAAAAAAAGAAAAGTATATTGAGGGCGCCTGGGTAGTTCAGTTGGTTAAGCGACTGCCTTCGGCTCAGTTTATGATCCTGGAATCCCAGGATGAGTACGGCATTGGGCTCCCTGCTGAGCAGGGCGTTCTGCTTCTCCCTCTGACTTTCCCCCTCTCATGTACTCTCTCTCTCTCTCTCAAGTAAATAAATAAATAAAATCTTTTTTAAAAAAAAGACAAGTGTATTGCTTTGAATTAAAGAAGACGAAAGAGATGGGACATCAAAATGCAATGGCTGAACTTTGATTGGATCTTAGATTCAACAAAGGCAGGCTGGAAAAAGACACTATGGGGACAAAAACTTTCAAAAATGGACAATGTATTAGATAATATTTTTAGCTACTGTAAATAGTGCTGCCAAGAGTATTTATAAACAAGGTTTTATTTACATTCTTATTTGCAATTATTTTGGGTATATATAAATCTCGAAGTAGAATTGCTAGTAGTTGTATGTTTATCTTTTCAAGGAATTAGCAAACTGTTTTCTACAGCAACTACACCATTTTACATTCCCACCACCAACATACAAGAGTGGTTATTCCTCCATGGCCTTGCCAACACTTACTACTTTATTGTTTGTTTTTGTTAGGGTCATCTCAATGGATGAGAAGTGATATTACACTGTGGTTTTAATTTGCATTTCCTTAATGACCAGTAATGATGTCGAACATCTTTTTATAAGCTTGCTGGTTTTTTGGAGAAAATGTCTCTGCATAGTTTTTTGGAGAAATGTCTCTTCAAGGGCATATGATTTTTTTTTTCAAGATTTTATTTTTAAGTAATCTACACTCAACGTGGGAACTCACAACTGTGAGACCAAGAGTCACATGCTCTACTGACTGAGCCAGCAGTGCCCCAAGGGTGTATGATTTTTAACTGTATCATTAATGGTGTATTTTAAATTAAAATAAAGGGATTAAAATTTGTATTACTGTTTTTGAATAGAATTTTTCCTAATTACTGATGAAAATTAAAATATCAAAACGGGGGGGCACCTGGATGGCTCAGTCAGTTAAGTGTTGGACTCTTGATTTCAGTTCAGGTCGTGATCTTGGGGTCATGAGATCGAGCCCCATGTCAGGCTCCACGCTGAGCATAGATGGAACCTGCTTGAGATTCTCCCTCCCTCTGCCCCTCCCCCCATTCACATGCTTGTGCTTACTCTCTCAAATAAATAAGTAAAATCTTTAATAAAAAATTTCAAAATGCTATCTTATTGCATTGATTAAGCTAACTGTAGCTGCTATAACAAATGAATCCCCAAATGTTTGATGACTCAGACACAACTGAAGTTTCTTTCTTGTTCAAATAAAGCCCACCATGTTCAGTAAATGGCTTTCTCAAGCAGCAACGCAGCCACTCAAGCTCCTTTTATATGTGCTCTGCCATCTTCAGCTCAAGCCTTCCAAGGAGTCACTGGTCCAGTATTTGTAAAAGGGTTGCTGACACAGGGCTGAGGGCCCAATGAGGCTGGAGACCATGCACCAATGGCACCAATTTACCATATGTTTATTTCAAGTATAGAGATGGAGAAGGCTCACAGTTAGATTAATCCCAGGTAGAGACTCTGCGTGGTAAATGCTATAGAAAATAAGAAGGAGAGAGGCTGAACTGGCTGGCAAGAATGTGAATGAGTGTTGCACTGTGGGGAACACACAAAAAGAAACAGAAGAGTAACAGTGCGAGAGAGTGAATGGACCGAGGGGAAAGGTATGGAGAGATCAGAGGGCTGAACAAAGTCAAGGTGTAAACTTGTGAGGGAGTTGGAGGGCAAGCAGATTGAGAGGAGTATACAATGCATCGAGGTTTAAGATTCTTAAAACTGTCTACTTCAGAATGACAATGAAAAAACAAAGGTGTGGCTATGGGAGTGGGCGGCCAAAAGGGAGTAGGATTTATAGCAGCTCAAGTTTAAGACCGGCAGGAGGCCTTGAGGTTAGGGTGTTGGTTAGTCAGTCATCTGTAGAAATGTTGAAATGTCCCACAGGTCAAAGCCCTAAGTAAACAAAGGAGAGTGCACAGAAAGGGTATAAAGTAATGAAACCTTTATTTTAAAGAAATATAGTTATGGCAGGGCTCTCTCTGAGAAAGAGTTCAAACTGGCTCTAGGCATGGGAGTGTCTTTGGGGGAACGGCCAAGTTATAGTTAAGACAAAGCGGTAAAGAAATATTCTAAAGAATTTGGGAATGACAGGGAATTTTATCTGCATTGGAACTCAGATTCCTGGGGGAAAGAATCAGACTGGAGGGAACTACAAGCACGGGAATTTCTATCACCATATCAGAAACTAGATAACGTGAAAATGTCTGGCCTTCAAAACACGGAGATACGCTGGATCAAATCTAACAAACATTCTCAGATTCAGAGCTAAACTTGCAAGACAATAAAGGAATTTCCCAAGAAACACAAGTAAAGAGGGACTGAAAACTAGGACAGTACGCTTAAGCTGGGCCTAGCTCAGCAATCCAAGAGTTTGGATTTTAACACTACGAGGGGAGGCCATAGGCCCATGTAAGGTAGGGAGCTAAAATTTAGAGTCGGCATGAAGTCAGGGCCCTCCCAAATGTTAAGCTTGAATGAAAAGATGGATTTTAAAAAATCCTTCTTCGTCCGGCTTCTGAAAAGAAAAAAAAAAAACACAACAACTCCCCACCCTGAGAATCTGTAACCATGGGCATTCCTTCACAGGGGTGTGGTGTTCAAATGAATTCCCAGACTATCTCAATAGTCTGGGACCTCAAGTTGAGAAATTACATGAAAAGGAGTTTCTGTCTAGGCATTCCAATACTGGAAAAGAGGGCACAATGGGTGTTAGAATACTTAGCAATCTGCCACTTCAGTCTATATTTTTGTTAAAGAGAAATATGATCAACACAACACTTTCAAGGATAATAAAGGATTACATTAACATAAAATTGGGGGGAAACATGGACTTGAAATACAAGATTGAGAGAGAAAAGGAATAATGTAAAATTTCTAATATCATCCCTGTTGAAAATGCATGTTCTACAGCTAAATTCCACTTAATGGACATTTGGGGTTTAGAGGAACCAGTTAAATGACACCACAAGGAAGCAGACACACTTAGAGCATGGGACAGTTCACAGGATAACAATTTCTGCAACAAGTCAATGGCATGAAAATATTAAGAGATATTTAAGAGCCCTAAAACTAAAAGTAAGGGGCACCTGGGTGGCTCAGTTGGCTAAAGGTCTGCCTTAGGCTCAGGTCATGGGATAGAGTCTCATATCAGGCTCCCTGCCCCGTGGGAAGCCTGCTTCTCCCTCCCCCTCTGCCCCTTCACAACTGCTCCTACTCTCTCTCTCTCTCCCTTTCTCCTTTTCTCCCTCTCTCTCAAATAAATAAAATCTTTTTAAAATTTTTAAAAAATAAAAATAAAAGTAATATTTGAACCTTGTTTGGATCCTAATTTTGAATATAACTGAAGAAATCTGATTATTTGGTTCAATGTGGCACCATAGTTAAACAATCAGGTTTTTAGAGATGTATACTGGGTATATAGGAAAAATGACACATGCCTAGGATTTACTTTATAATCGAAAAAGGAAACAAGCAGGAAAGAAAAAAATATAGCAAAGCCTTGGTAATGAACGATGGGTATATGGGTGTTAATTGTACTCTTTTATCTACTTTAGGTATGTTTAAAAATTTCAAGGTCAAAATTCAAAATTATTTAGAGAACACATGAACAAAAATGCTTAAGGAGCACTAGTGTAGCATGTAAGTTACACTAGAAATTTCTTATTCTTCCCAATGTGGAAGCCCAACCGATGTTTTTCTGCTTCTATTGTAAAATGTCAGAATGAACACAACCTAACCCTACACCTAAGGGAGCTGGAGAAAGAACAACAAATAAAGCCTAAACCCAGCAGGAAAAGAGAAATAATAAAGATCAGAGCAGAAATCAATGAAATAGAAATCAAAAGAACAGTAGAACAAATCAAAGAAACTAGGAGCTGGTTCTTTGAAAGAATTAATAAGATTGATAAACCCCTGGCCAGACTTATCCAAAAGAAAAGAGAAAGGACCCAAATAAATAAAATCATGAATGAAAGAGGAGAGATCACAACCAACACCAAAGAAATACAAACAATTATAAGAACATATTATGAGCAACTCTACGCCAGCAAATTTGACAATCTGGAAGAAATGGATGCATTCCTAGAGACATATAAACTGCCAAAACTGAACCAGGAAGAAATAGAAAACCTGAACAGACCCATAACCAGTAAGGAGATTGAAACAGTCATCAAAAATCTCCCAACAGACAAGAGCCCAGGGCCAGATGGCTTCCCAGGGGAATTCTACCAAACATTTAAAGAAGAATTAATTCCTATTCTCCTGAAACAGTTCCAAAAAATAGAAATGGAAGGAAAACTTCCAAACTCATTTTATGAGGCCAGCATAACCTTGATCCCAAAACCAGACAAGGATCCCATCAAAAAAGAAAATTACAGACCAATATTCTTGATGAACACAGATGCGAAAATTCTCACCAATATACTAGCCATTAGGATCCAACAGTAAATCAAAAGGATTATTCAGCACAACCAAGTGGGATTTATTCCAGGCTTCAAGGTTGGTTCAACATCCGCAAATCAATCAATAAGATACAATACATTAATAAAAGAAAGAACAAGAACCATATGATACTCTCAATAGATGCTGAAAAAGCATTTGACAAAGTACAGCATCCCTTCCTGATCAAAACTCTTCAAAGTGTAGGGATAAAGGGCACATACCTCAATATCATCAAAGCCATCTATGAAAAACCCACAGCGAATATCATTCTCAATGGAGAAAAACTGAGAGCTTTTCCGCTAAGGTCAGGAACATGGCAGGGATGTCCATTATCACCACTGCTATTCAACATAGTACTAGAAGTCCTAGCCTCAGCAATCAGACAACAAAAAGAAATTAAAGGCATCCAAATCAGCAAAGAAGTAGTCAAACTATCACTCTTCGCAGATGATATGGTACTTTATGTGGAAAACCCAAAAGACTCCACTCCAAATCTGCTAGAACTTGTACAGGAATTCACTAAAGTGTCAGCATATAAAATCAATGCACAGAAGTCAGTTGCATTTCTATACACCAACAACAAGACAGAAGAAAGAGAAATTAAGGAGTCAATCCCATTTACAATTGCACTCAAAACCATAAGGTACCTAGGAATAAACCTAACCAAAGAGGCAAAGAATCTATCCCCAGAAAACTATAAAGTACTCATGAAAGAAATTGAGGAAGACATAAAGAAATGGAAAAATGTTCCATGCTCATGGATTAGAAGAAAAAATATTGTGAAAATGTCTATGCTACCTAAAGCAATCTACATGTTTAATGCAATCCCTATCAAAATCCCATCAATTTTTTTCAAAGAAATGGAACTTATAATCTTAAGATTTATATGGAACCATAAAAGACCCTGAATAGCCAGAGGGATGTTGAAAAAGAAATCCAAAGTTGGTGGCACCACAATTCCAGACTTCAAGCTCTATTACAAAGCTATCATTATCAAGACAGTATGGTACTGGCACCAAAACAGACTCATAGATCAATGGAACAGAATAGAGAGCCAGAAATAGACCCTCAACTCTATGGTTAACTAATCTTCGACAAAGCAGGAAAGAATGTCCAATGGAAAAAAGACAGTCTCTTCAATAAATGCTGTTGGGAAAATTGAACAGCCACGTGCAGAAAAATGAAACTGGACCATTTCCTTACACCACACATGAAAATAGACTCAAAATGGATGAAGGACCTCGATGTGAGAAAGGAATCCATCAAAATCCTTGAGGAGAACACAGGCAGCAACCTCTTAGACCTCCGTTGCAGCAACTTCTTCCTAGGAACATCGCCAAAGGCCAGGGAAGCAAGGGCAAAAATG
>ML102691.1:12337-29929 GCA_003697995.1 Taxidea taxus jeffersonii
CTCAACTCCAGGAAATCACTAACTTATTTTCTGTCTCTATGAATTTGGCTATTTTAGACATTTGACATATATGGAATCACACAAAATATACAGTTTTTTTTTAAGATTATTTACTTATTTGACAGATAGATCACAAGTAGGCAGAGAGGCAGGCAGAGAGAGAGAGGGGGAAGCAGGCTCCCTGCCGAGCAGAGAGCCCGATGTGGGACTCGATCCCAGGACCCTGAGATCATGACCCGAGCCGAAGGCAGCGGCTTAACCCAATGAGCCACCCAGGCGCCCCTAGTTTTTTTTTTTTTTAACTCGATTCTTTCACTTAGCACAGGATTTTCAAAGCTCATTGTAGCATGCATCAGTACTACATTCCTTTTTTTACTGCCAAATAATAGTCCACGGTATGGCTAAGTCACACTTTATTTTTTTTTTTAAGATTTTATTTATTTGACAGACAGAGATCACAAGTAGGCAGAGAGGCAGGCAGAGAGAGAGGGGGAAGCAGGCTCCCCGCCAAGCATTGAGCCTGATGCAGGGCTCAATCCCAGGACCCTGGGATCATGACCTGAGCCGAAGGCAGAGGCTTTAACCCACTGAGCCACCCAGGTGCCCCTATTTCACATTTTATTCATCCATTCATCAGCTGATGGGTATTTGGGTTGTTGCTATCTTTTAGCTATTAATGAATAATGCTGCTATGGACATTCTTATAAAAGTTTTATGTGGACATAGTTTTCATTTCTCATTTTCTTTGCTCTAGGAGCGGAAGTGATGGTCATATGGTAACTATATGCTTAACCTTTTGAGAAACTACCAAACTTCTTTCCAAAATGGCTGAACATTTTATGTTCCTACCAGCAGTGGATAAACATTCCAATTTCTCCACATCCTTACCAACACTTGTCTGCCTTCTTAATTGTAGCCATCATCAGGGATGCCTGGCTAACTCAGTTGGTAGAGCAAGCAACTCTTTTTTTTTTTTTAAGATTTTACTTATTTATTTGACAGAGATCACAGGTAGGCAGAGGCAGGCAGAGGGAGGGAAGGGGAAACAGGCTCCTTGCTGAGCAGAGAGCCAGATGCGAGGCTCGATCCCAGGACCCTGAGATCAGGACCCGAGCAGAAGGCAGAGGCTTAACCCACTGAGCCCACCCAGGCACCTCCAGCAAGCAACTCTTGAGCTCATAGTCAGGAGTTTGAGCCCCACCTTAGGCAGAGACATTACTTTAAAAGAAAAAAAAAAGTTAAAAAAAAAAAAGTAAATAGCCATCACAGTAAGTGTGAAGTGATATCCCATTGTGATTTGGATTTGCATTTTCCTAAAGGGAATGATGTTGAGCAACTGTTCAAGTGCTTATTGACCATTTCCTTGTATCTCTTTGAAAGTAAACTCTCTAAATGTCTTTGTCTCTGGATCTTCCTTCTGCACTACTAATATCTTCAGTTAAACTTAATATTTCCTTGTAGTTCACATAACAAGAAGATAAAAACTAATGGCAATACATTGGTCTTTGCATTTTCTCATTCATTCATTCATTCATCCAATATTGTTTGAGAACCGATTATATGTCAGGAGGCTGTTCTGGGCACTGATTATATACTAGAAGATAAAACATACAAAAAAGTCCTTGTCTTCGTGAAGCATACATTTTTGTGTCTTTCAATTTTTTTCAGCTTTATTGACATAATTGGCATATAGCACTATATAAAAGTTTAAAGAGTACATCGTAACAACTTGCCTGACATATATTATGAAATGATTTGTAAGGGGCTTCTGGGTGGTTCAGTTGGTTAAGTGACTGCCTTTGGCTCAGGTCAGGATCCTGGGGTCCCAGGATCAAATCCCACATCAGGATCCTTGCTCAGCGGGCAGTCTGCTTCTCCCTCTGACCCTAGGCCCGCTATGGTATATGGTAGGTAGCTCAATTTTTAATTTTTTGAGGAACTGCAATGTGTTCCATTGTGGATATATCATTTGACATTCCCACCAAGAGTGAACAACAATTCCAATTTCTTCACATCCTTTCCAGCACTTTTTTTTTTCTTTTCCTTTCTTTCTCCCTTCCTTCCTTCCCATCCTCCCTCCTTTTCTTCTTTCTTTGTAATCATCGGAAAGGACATGAGGTGATATCTCATTGTGGTTTTGTTTTGCCTTTCTCTGGTGATTAGCGATGTTGAGCATCTTTTCACCTTTCATCTCCTTGGTTAGGTTTATTCCCAAGTATTTTATTCTTTTTGATGCTATTATAAATGAAATTAGTTTCTTAATGTCCTTTTCAGATTGTTGATAGTGTATAGAAACACAACTGATTTTTATGCATTGATTTTGTATTCTGCAACTTTGCTGAATTCAGTTGTTAGTTCAAGTAGGTTTTTTTCATTTTTGCTTTTTTTAATTTTAATTTTTATTGACGTATATGTGATATGTTCTAATAGGTTTTTTTCTTCCTAGTAGTTTTCTTAGGGACTATTTAGGGTTTTCTACCTATAAGATCATGTCATCTAATAATAGACATAATTTTACTGCTTCCTTTCTAATTTGGTTGCCTTTTCTTTTCCTTGCGTATTTACTCTGGCTAGGACTTTCAACATAATGTTGAATAGAACTGTAGAACTGGCGGAGAGTGGGCATCCTTGGAAAAGCTTTCGGACTTTCACTATTACGTTAGCTGCAGGATTTTCTAGGATGGCCTTTATTATGTTGATGTCATTTCCTCCTATTTCTAGCTTGAGTATTTTTATCATGAAAGAGGGTAGAATCTTGTCAAATCCTTGGTCTGCATCGATAGAGATGCTCGTGTTGTTTTCATATGTTGAACCGTTCTTGAATTCTTGGAATAAAGCCCACTTGGTCATGGTGTATAATCTTTTTAATGTGCTGTTCAATTTGGACTGGTGTGCTGTTCAATTTGGACTGTACCACCTTCATCTTCTCTTATTGTTCCAATTTTAGTATACATGCTCCCAAAGTAAGGACTCCTGTGGCTTTATTTTTCAAATGTGGCATAATGTACTCTGAGGTCCATAATGTACTTTACACTTCAGTGCAATTACTGAATTACTCGTTACCAAATGAGTAAATGCCTCAAAGAGCAAGAATTCTTTTCCATGCTTGAAACACTGATAGAAATTAAGACACGCTTACTAGTTCATCTCATTGTTTCCTTCGCAGAAATGGCATCACCTCCTACATAATATACTCCAGCTGTAATGTTGGAAAGCGACCGCTTCTTCGAAGGTGCTGTGTGACCATGCGCCCCACAGAAATCACCCCGATTTGCAGGTTCTAGGAAACCCCATAAAACTTGCTTATAAATATACCCAAATGGTTTAAAATACCAAGAGTATGAATAAGATGTACCGGGAATTCCGTTCTTCTCGAACTACGAAATCAGTAATTCAATCTTTAAGGTGCTTAAAACACAGCCCCTCCTGATAGTAATGTGCGGAGTGTGCGGAGCATAGCGGTGGATTCATTTTTTTCTGCCTGAGTAGAGATCCGAACATAAACGCCAGATACTTGGGACCATGAAGGACACAATTCTTCGGAGTAAAGTTTCAGGGACCACACAACTGTTAGCTAACAACAGCTACGGGGAATTTCTGCTTCTGTATCAGAACTCATCGGACTTGTTGGGATTGGCCCAGAGGGAGGAAAAGAAAAATGTACATTTCACTTATTTAACAGGTGTTTACAATACCTAGGGATGTGTCAACTTCCGGGAAGCCTCCTGCCAGATGTGGCCCAGACAGGGGGAAAACGAAGAAGAGAATCTCTCCACAGGGCGCGGGTCCGAGAGAGAAGCTGAAGGAGGAAACACCGAATACCCCAAACGAGAAAAAGCCAGCACCAGGTAAAGACATCAACCCTCGCCGTCCTCTCAGGTTCTACGCCTGCGCTCTGAGCGGCGCTACGGTGCCCGAGATGGCGCATGCGCCCTGAGCTGCACGGCGCCCCACACGCGCATCGGCGCCAGCGCAGCGAGGGTTTCTCCTTACCCGACTCCACTCCCGCTCCGTTAGGGCGTTGTTGGCTTTTAGGATGTGGGGTCGGGTGCGTTGTGGCACCAGCTGTGTGGTACTTGCCAGTTACCCGATAGGCGGTGCTCTGGCCTAGAATTAAAGGTGAATTCACAGACTTTTTAATGCAGTTTTTTTGAGACGCCCAGACGCCTCCGTCTCTCCTGCTGCTGCCCTTCGAGAGGGATCTGGAAAGCTGTTCTGGGGGAATTTTAATCTTGTTTGGAAGCAGCGCCGCCCAGGACTTCTTTTTATCTAAACACCCAGGAGGTGATGGACACCTCCATAACATCCCTTATTTGTCTTCCATAGGAAGCTGAATTATAAAGTTGAGTAATACTTTGAAGAAAGGAAAGAAAAAAGGAAAACTTCACACACACACACACACACACACACACACGCACACACGTTTACCTATACACAGAATAATCTCGAAGAATGGACCAGCGACTGCTAACTGATTATCTCAGGGGACAAGAGACTGGGTGGGTGAAGGACAGGGGCAAGAGAAATGTTTTTGTTTTTTTGTTCGTTTGCATCCTCTGAAATTGCCCAGTGTGCATGTATTATTTCTTTTAATGTTTGAGTATTTCCTTGACTCCTCTATCAAAATGTAGACACCAAAGTTGGGAGTTTAAGAAATCTGAGTAGAAATCAGTAAACTGGTTAGAATTATATGCACATGTTAAGATAAAACGTCTTGTGTAAACCACCAAGTCTTCCTGGACAGTATAGAGATCTTTTGGGAGTTGGGGTCAGGGGGGTATAGGAAAAAAGGAACCAGGCACTTTCGGAAAATTATTGGCATTGGTGGCATACAGGAAACATATCTTTATCATCTCAATTGTTTTATGTTCCCTTTGGATTTGACAAATTTAAAAGGTAAATTTTAGTGGGAACTCACTAAATATGGACTTCTGATGTTTATTTTTGTAAAGGAAATTAAAGGGGTGTGACCGGCAGGGTTGAGACCTGAAGTTCCTCTTCCAGATAAGGAAAATTTCTCTTAGTAATCTCCAGACTGATTATAGTATACCCCTGCCCCCCAACCTTGCAAGATAACTTCATGTTTCCTCCTCTAAGGGAAGTCATGAGGAAAAAACTAGCCAATTGGGCCTAAGAGGATTTGCAGGCAAGAGGCCCATAATGAAAGACGTCTCATACCTCTCATCTCCTAGGTCAACTGAACCCCTTCAGTTTCATTCATCAGTCAGTGGTTAGTGGATCTAGAGCACAGGAATTCGACACCAGAGATTGGGAGTCCCAAAAAGTGGGAAGTGGGAAGTCAAAGCCCAGAGGTTTATAATGTTGCTTCTTAGTTTGCTTTGTTTTTAAGTAGGAAGCCAAAAGTTGAACTCCCAAATAAGATGTTTCAGGAATAGTGTTTCTTTTTTTTTTTTTTTTTTTAAGATTTATTTATTTATTTGTCAGAGAGAGCGAACACAGGCAGACAGAGAGGCAGGCAGAGGCAGAGGGAGAAGCAGGCTCCCTGCCGAGCAAGGAGCCCAATGTGGGACTCGATCCCAGGACGCTGGGATCATGACCTGAGCCAAAGGCAGCCGCTTAACCAACTGAGCCACCCAGGCGTCCCAGGAATAGTGTTTCTAAAGTAATTCCAAATGTCAGTACATGTACAAAGAAATAAATGAAGCCTAGAATGCATCAATCAGAATGAACAATGAACAGCACCTGGAAATAGGAATTCCCCACAGAGGAGAAAAACCACATCACAAAAGAGCATACTTAGTAAAATTTATTTTTTTAAAAAAAGAAAATAATAATTTATGCCCTTGGCAAAATAAAGGATCTTGTCAATATAAATGTTTCTTAGAAAACATATGAAAAGATAATATAATATATATATCAATAAATCAATATTAACCTTACAGAAAAAGCAATGATTCCATAAAAATGATAAGTGAGGATATTTCTGGCCCTTATACCACAGTATTTTGGGAAGGTCCTATGATTCCTCCTTTTTTTTTTTTTTTCATATACATGTGCCCTCATTTTAAGAAACCCTGATGTACACACATCTAAATTTAGAAAGTTCATTGATTACCTTTAAATCAATAATTCTACTTATTTACATATGTATGTGTGTAATACACCCCATGTGGGGCCGAAACTCACCCAAGATCAGGAGTCATATGATCTACCAACTGAGCCAGCCAGGTGCCCTGTACAATCAATGATTCTTTTTAAAAAATCAACAATAAAGTTTCTGTAAGGGATCCTTCAAATTAGAAAATTTTCCCACTGTGTTTAAAATATAATTAACCAAATCTATGTGTCCCCAACTTCTTTCGTTATAGTTCTATTGCATAAAGCAAGGTATGCCTGAAGTGAAGCAGTAACAGAGTTGGGCCTCAGATCTGACTGGAAAGAGTGTGCTCTTACTTATAGCATGAGGAAATATTTGGGGGCACAAATTCTCTCAATCTTTTATTTCTCTCATCATGAGCTTTTTTTCACTTTTCTTGTCTCTACCACTTTCTGGTAAATTTTGCTCACCTAGTACTCTCAGGAAAAAAGGAGGAAGTCATATAGGGAGGGGGCAGATTCATGAATTAGTGAGTCACTCCAGCAGAGCAGAGTGAGAGGAGATTCTGGGATTCAGTGTGTGTACGTGGACATAGTCGGGGGAAAGCAGGAGCAATTCTGAACACTTGATATGCTTTTGAGGCCCCTCTCCCAGTAGGGGCACCTGATTCCTCTTGAGGAATAGCAACGCCCAGTCCAGCGGGACACATACTCAAGAGAATGGACTTGGGTCTATTTGTCACACTCCTCCTGGCTCCCTTCAGCACAATGGTAGTGCAGCTCACAAAACTCCTGGATCCGGCTACAGGCCTCCAGCATCATCACTTTGGGGACTGTGATTACCACTCGGAAGAAATTCGGGTACTCGAAGCACTGCAGAAATAAGAGCCTGTTATTTTTGTAGCAATTGAATTTGGTACTAAACCTCCCTAAAATGACCAGGGTCCTAATCAGCAGGAAGCAGTGATGTCATTGACTCAGAGCTGTCAGTTTGCTCAGTTCCACTATGGAAGGTGAAATGAAATGGGGCCACTTGTGTCAGGGGGGTTTAAAATGGACCCAGGAGGTTATTAAGGAGATGGACTTTAGGCACCTCTTCACTGGTGAATCCATGAACTTTTGAACTGGGCCAAACCACAAATCTTACAAGGACTCAGCCAGAATCTTTATTTACTCCTTCCTGCAACTTGCTATAGTAAGAGTCTTTGCTCAGTGATAGCCTTAGTAATAAATTATATTCAGCCAAGATTAGTTTTCTGCCACCAATCAAAATTCTATAAACAATATATACAAGCGTTTCCTTTTGTCTTTAAAAACCCTTGACTTTTGTTCCAGGGGGATGGGGAGGGTGGGGATACTATTTGGATTGCTGCCTAAATCTGTGTTCCCCAAATTCCAGTTCTGAGACACCAAATAAATGTTTTTGTTTCATTTTGGTTCTGCTTCTTTTCTCAGTTGACACCATCATTGAGGTGCTAAGTCTATAACAGTTAATTCGTCTTGAAAAGGACTTGTGGGACAGGCTTGTTTCCCCCCACCTACAATGTTCCACCACAACTTTTCTCCCCAGTACAGATGGGATAATGATGGGGGAGAAACACATCTTAAATCGAGGCCATGAGACACATCAGTTTAAATCTTATCAAATGAGAATACACTTTGTTGGGACAAAAAAAAAAAAAAAGATCAGGTTAAAGACCAGCTGAGGGAGAGCTCCTGAGGTTCTAGAAACAGTTGAGAATGTCCTGAGAGAGACACAAGCACTCACCGTTGCTGGGAGGCAGTGGACTGATTGCTCAGCAACTAACCGCTCCGTGAACTCCACATCGTTCTCAAATTCTGGGAAATGTTCCATCTCAATTCCAACCTATACCAATAGCAGGGAGAGGCAAATTTATCAGAAGGAGGGAAAACAGACCAACTCCCTACACTAGAAATTAAGGTAGGGGCTGCTCTACAAAGTATCTTGGAACTCTGCTACTGATAACTAAGAGTTCTAACACTTAAGAGGTCATGGAATTTTTCATAGGGAAGTGAGAATATATTTATATTAATATTTTAGTTTTTTGAAGAGTTCCTTCCTGGATGATGATAAATGAGAGCTGCAAACAGAATGCCAGTATTTCTCTAAAAAGCATTGTGGGCCAGGCAATTCTTGATTACATGGAACAATCCCACCTATTGCAAGATATTTAGTATCCCCAGTCCACAAAATGCCAAGAGCATCCCCCCACACCCGCCCCAAGTCATTCTGCAAGCAAACAAAATTCCCATATATTCCCAAACACTCCTAGGGAACCAGTATCATTCCTAGTTGAAAAGTACAATGGTGTGGAAAGCCTCTTATTTGTGTTTCTTCTTTTTCTTATTTGTATCTTATATCTTCCCTGTATCTACCCATAAAATGATTTTCTGAATCAAGGAGTTAAGTCATTTTAAAGGGTGTTTTTTTGTTGTTGTTTAACACTGATGTTAAATCACATTAGTGGGCAATTCAGAATAAGGAATGCCTAAACTGCCTGGCCCAGAAGCGCAGCTGGTTGTCTTTGTGAGTGCTGCAGACCGGCTTCTGTTTGCCCTATAGCAACTACCTGCCACCCGCATACTTACCATGAGGTACATGGCCCCAGAAGGACGGACTGGCTGGAGTCCAGGGATGGCAGCCAATGCCCCATAGCAAAGATCAGCATTGGACTGTAAGAGGAGGCAGGAAGATGGCAAGGGACAAAATTTAAGTGAAAGAAAACCAAGTCATTAAAAGTAGAGCCCACACCGAAGGCAGGGAACCTAAGTTTGCTCTGCTGGCATAAAGGGTCAACAAGAAAAAGTCCTATCCCTGGAAGCTTTCAACCAGGAGCCGAGTGAAGTGCCAGAAATGAGAGAAATGTCAGGGCGGACGGTTACACTGATGCCACCTCCTGATCTGGAAGCCCCGTCATGGAACACTGCTCCGGAAATGAGGACCCATTATCCCTAATTCCACTGGTGACTTTCCCTGACTGCCAGAGTAGAAGGCCACGGGCTGCGCTTACCTTCAGGAAGCTCAGGGTGTTGTGGTAGAACTCCTGAGGGGTGCGTTGCAGGATGCTTTTCAGAGCTCCCTGGACAATGGTGCAGGGTCCCAGGATCCGCTGACTCAGCTTCACCAGCCCATCTCGGATCTAAAGTGCCCCGGCAAACATATTATTTAGCCTTCCTTAAGCATTCCATCCTCGGGGATTCTCGTTCTGACCATTCTTTTCATCTGGCTTTTAAATCTCTGAAGAAGCAATGGTGCCTAGTGGCATTCTTGGATTAGACCACTTGGGTTTTAGCCCAGCTCTGTCACATACCTCCTGTATGACTCTGGGCAAATGATACAACGTCTTAGTGCCTCACTTTTCTCAGCCATAAAATATAGATAATACTAATCCTGGCCTCATCAGGTTGCTGGGAGGATTAAGTTAAAATGATGTATTTTGAACACTGGCACATTGTAAGCCTGCAAATAATATCAGGGATCATTACCGCTATTGTTTCCTTTTTTGCGGTCTGAAAACTAGAAGCGGATAGAACTTCTTCACAGAGCCAGGTATAGGAAAACCGAGTTTTGGAAAGGAATAACTAGTGCCCTCTTTACCAGCATTTTTCCAGGCACCCAGAACTACAGGACTAAGGAGAAGGGGAAAAAAAAAAAAAAACCACTACAACAACAACAACAAAAACACCTCCTAACCACTGCGCATGCAAAGTAAATATATACATATATAATAATTAGAAGTACCATTTCACCAAATTGTTCTTACCTCGTTGCCAAAAATGTCTCTCCGGTCATGAATGAGGATCCAACCCAACCTCCAGCCAGGAACCAGCCAGCGCTTAGCCAGGCCTCCGCAGGACAGGATGGGCACACTGCTGCTAAGGGTGGCCAGAGGCTCAAATGTGGAATCTGAAAACACCTGAGGACAGGAGGTGCTTGTTAGAGTTGCTCCTGGCTTACTTTCCCCCAAATCCCATGCCTCCCACCCTTTACCTTGTATACCTAGGGACGAGGCCTTGGATTTCTGGGCCCATCCTACCCCAAAGCATGAATGGGAGCCCAAGAGGCTTCAAAGGAGACTGTCCCAAGATATTTAGCCTGGTGTCTGGTCTGGATTAAAGGAAGCCTACAATGAGGACACTGATCCTGGCCCAGGAATATGTATATGTATAACTCAATGAAGCTTGCTCTAGCGAACGAATGCCTGTTGGAATTAGAAATCTAAAAGTAGGGGCACCTGGGTGGCTCAGTGGGTTAAAGCCTCTGCCTTTGGCTCAGGTCCTGATCCCAGGGTCCTGGGATCGAGCCCCACAACAGGCTCTTTGCTCTGCATGGGGCCTGCTTCCTCCTCTCTCTCTGCCTGCCTCTCTGACTACTTGTGATCTCTGTCTGTCAAATAAATAAATAAAATCTTTTAAAAAAAAAAAAGAAATCTAAAAGTAAAATAGGGGCCCACAACCATTTGTCTGAAATTCCTGGGCCCTTATTTGTTGAAGAATGCAGAATTCTTTGGATTTTGGAGAAGTTATGCAGCACATGTATCATATATTACATAACACCCCGAAGGCAGTCTGGAATAGCACTCCTAATCAAGCAGATTAACATTTCTGTCCCTTTCCCTACATTTTTGACAAATATATAGATCTGTAAATGAGATACATTAAAAATCTTCAAATATCTTTGTATCAGGTCAAAGTCAGGTCAAGTCAGGTTTTTCCACCAAATGAATTTCTAAAATCTTCAGGTTTTCAGCTTTTTGGACTTTGGAAAATTGGCTAAGGTGTCGTAGATCTATATGTGTGCTTTTTTAAGGCAGGGGGAGGGGTAGAGAGAGAGGGAAAGAGACTATCTCAAGCAGGCTCCACACCCAATGTGGAGCCTGACACAGGACTCCATCTCACAAAACTGAGATCATGACGTGAGCTAAAATCAAGAGTCAGATGCTTAACTGACGGAGCCACCCAGACACTCTGATCTATTTATACTTTTTTAAAAGATTTTTTAATTTATTTGACAGACGGAGATCACAAGTAGGCAGAGAAGCAGGCAGAGAGAGGAGGAAGCAGGCTCCCTGACGAGCAGAGAGCCCGATGGGGGGCTCGATCCCAGGACCCTGGGATCATGACCCAAGCCGAAGGCAGAGGCTTTAACCCACTGAGCCACCCAGGCGCCCCTCTATTTATACTTTTAAGAGTGCAGGGATACTCTAATGTTTATAGCAGCAATGTCCACAATAGTCAAACGATGGAAAGAACCTAGATGTCTATCAGCAGATGAATGGATAAAGAAGCGGTATATATATATACAATGAAATACTATGCAGCCATCACAAGAAATGAAATCCTGACATTTGCGACAACGTGGATGGAACTAGAGGGTATTATGCTGAGCGAAATAAGTCAATCGGAGAAAGACAACTATCATATGATGTCCCTGATATGAGGAAGTGGAGATGCAATGTGGGGAGTTTGCGGGGTAGGAAAAGAATAAATGAAACAAGATGGGATCGGGAGGGAGACAAACCATAAGAGACTCTTAATCTCCCAACACAAACTGAGGGTTGCTGGGGGAGGTGGGTAGGGAGAGGGTGGTGGGGTTATGGACATTGGGGAGGATATGGGCTATGTTGAGTGCTGTGAAGTGTGTAAACCTGGTGATTCACAGACCTGTACCCCTGGGGCTAATAATACATTATATGTTTATTAAAAAAATAAAATAAATTATATTAAAAAAAGAGTGCAGGAATACTGATTTGCTGTACTGAAATGATTAGGAATCACAGAATTACTTCTGGCTATTCTGGATGCTAAAGTTCCCATGAAATAATTTGGAATTGAGATTACTGTAGTGATATGCCCTACCCAAGACTTACCATGTCTCCATAGATCTCATCAGCTAAGATAGGTACGCACTGCCTTGCAGCCACTGAAAAGAAGAGAAACGGGCTGAAATCATTTACTGTGAATTGCCTTAGCAATTAGTATTCACCTCGACTTGTTTTATTTTGCATTCCATGTTTGTGTGTTTTGTTTTCCTCCTTAAGAACTATATACTCTTCTTATACTCTTCTAGGGTACAGAGCCTAAATTTTCCACTTAATCAAGTGGATATTTCAAACCCTCTTTTCCACATATGGGAATGGTGCAGGGACAAGTGTTGCCTTTCTCCCCTTATAGACAAGTCCTACCTTTCCAGTAGCATGTTATTCACTGGGAAACCCCCTGGAGCTCCCCCATTTCCATCCTCACCTTAAAATGGACTCTTTTCATTCCAGGAAACAGATAAAGGATTCTATCCCCATATCTGCTCCTGTCAAATGAAGTCTGATGGACTTACCAGCCAGAATTTTCTGGAGATGACTTCTACTGAACACCGACCCACAGGGGTTTGATGGATTATTAACGATGAGACAAGCTGTCTTTTCATCAATCAGAGATTCCAGTTGTTTCAAGTCGACTTCCCAAGACTTCTCTGGCTAGGGAGGAAGAAAGGGTGAAACCAAGATGATTCTGAAAAATTTAGGGGTAACATCCACCTAACACTGTCTTCTAAATAAAATGTGTTTGTGGCCTCTACCACCCACTTCCAGATCTTTCTGTGCTAAGATAATTGCCATATATTATTACAACATAATAATTGAGCACTTGGGTCTAAAATTAAAAAGTTGTTTACCAATAAATTGTAGAGTTTGACCTCAATTCCCATCGATTCAGCCAAAGTCCTGTAGAGAGAGAAACCAGGTCTCGGAACTAGGATGTTTTGTCCTGGGTTGGCCAACACAGCTAAACAAAGTTCAATAGCCTGACTGCAGCCACTAGTCAGAATGACGTCCTGAAAACAAATAAAAGGCTCACTTTGTTAGGAGCTTCAACAGCAATAGAAGAAAAGAGATTATCCGATGAGTGAGTGGCAAGCAATAATAAACTTGTACTTTTACAAGTTCTAAGTGAAGTAGTAAAGGACTGTACGAAGGCAAAATTAAAAGAAATGAATGTTTAGGTATATCCGTATCTAAATGTTGAAAATGTTGGCCACTTAAAAGATGTAAATTACTTGGGGCACCTGGGTGGCTCTGTTGGTTAAGCATCTGGCTCTTGATTTCAGCTCAGGTCATGATCTCAGGGTCATGGGATCCAGCCCGGAGTCAGGCTCCACGCTCAGCAGGGAGTCTGCTTGAGATTCTCTCTTTCCCTCTTCCTCTGCCCCGCCCTGCTCTCTCTCTCTCTCTCAACTAAATAAGTAAATCTTTTTTTTTTTAAAGAAGTAAATGACTTCAAAAAGGACATAGCAGCTGTGACTCAGCAGATTTCCATGAGAGATAATTTTGACCTTGGACTTTTTCACTTGGTTCGTTATTTTGACCAGAAATTTGAAGCCTGGCTCTTCTCTGAAATATAGACTGAGGGCACCTCTTATGTTAAGAAATATCAACCACAGAGAGTAGACAATAGAGGGAGAGGGACATTTAAACTTGGCACTGTCATCAATTTGATATGCCATAGTACCTTGATCTTCCCAAATGAGCAGACTTCAGGTGAATGAGGGAAGCTACAAATTTAAGAAAAGATCCTATTGGTAAATTTTTTTTTAAATGTTACTTATTTGGTGTTTATGAATTATTGTTTTTAATGATCTTTTGTGAAGAATCAAATATAGGGGGACCTCGGAGTCCTTTGAGGCTCCTTAAGACAGGACACCACATAAGTTGTGTGCAACATCATCATCACACTGTAATGATATTAAATATAATCATGGATTAGGGGATGCCTGGGTGGCTCAGTCGGTTAAGCATCTGCCTTCGGCTCAGGTCATGATCTCAGGGTCCTGGGATCAAGCTGTGCATCAGGCTCCCTGCTCAGCAGGGAGTCTGCTTCTCCCTCTCTCTCTGCCTGCCACTCCCCCTGCTTGTGCTTGCTTGCTCTCTCTCTCTCTGACAAATAAATAAAAAAAATATATATATATATATATATATATAATTTTATATTATATATAAATTATATAATTATATTATATATAAATTATATAAAAATATTTATATATATACATACATATATGTATATATATCATGGATTAGCAGCCTCACCAAATGAGAAGTCCTCAAATTGTCAAAGGGAAATTCTCCACACCTTTTTTTCCCCCCTGAAACTTTCATCCCTTGTGGGACAGAAACAAGGAAGAAGATACAAACTGCCTAATATTGCTTCAGAGCTGATACATTGTCTAAGACTTACCTTAGCTTCCAGGGGTGCCTCGGGCCGGTGGTAGTAAGAAGCAATCTCCTCCCGACTGGATAAGTAGCCTGAAAGTGTAGAAGGGAGAAGCTGACCACTATGCCTGAGAGCCAACAGGGCTTCCAGCTACCTTCTGCTCCTGCTTAGAGCTCGTGCTATTCAGGTTATCTCTCAGCCACCATAGAGAAAGGAGATTGATTTTACGTTTTACATTTTTAAAATAAGCTGAAATGTATGGGGGCTCCTGAGTGGCTCAGTCAGTTAAACATCTGCCTTCGTCCCAGGTCATGATCCTGAAGTCCTGGGACTGAGCACCACATCAGGCTTCCTGCTCATCGGGGAGTCTGCTTCTCCCTCTCCCTCTGCCCTGCTCCTGCTCTCTCTCTTTGTCTCAGTCTCTCTCTCTCTCTCTCTCAAATACATAAATAAAATCTTTTTTAAAAAGCTCAAATGTAGGGACGCCTAGGTGGCTCAGTTGGTTAAGCGGCTGCCTTCGGCTTAGGTCATGATCCCAGCGTCCTGGGATCGAGTCCCACATCGGGCTCCTTGCTCGGTAGGGAGCCTGCTTCTCCCTCTGCCTCTGCCTGCCCCTCTGTCTGCCTGTGCTCGCTCTCTCTCTCTCTAACTAATAAATAAATAAAATCTTAAAAAAAAAAAAGCTCAAATGTATGATTAATAACAAGGAGAACTCTCCAAACTATAAAATACTTCGAATCACCTTGGTTACTTGATTATGTTTTATTTTTCATAAAAAAAAAGAAAGCAGGGGACGCCTGGATGGCTCAGTGGGTTGGGCCACTGCCTTTGCCTCGGGTCATGATCCCAGCGTCCTGGGATCAAGTCCTGCGTCAGGCTCTCTGCTCGGCAGGGAGCCTGCTTCTCCCCTCCCCTCTCTGCCTGCTTGTGTGATCTCTGTCTGTTAAATAAAATAAATAAAATCTTAAAAAAAAAAAAAAGAAAGCAGGATTCAGATTATTGCTAAATCTCTTCCAGGCACTATATTTTTTGAAAAGTTATAATCAATACATTCAACACACTGGGTCCCTTTTAAGTTTTTTAGATCATATGATATACCTATTGGTGGTTTTGCACAATATTTTTCTTTTACATTCTACTCTTGAGCAATATTTCCAAATGCTGGCTTACAAACATGAAGTAGAGTCACCATCATATAAATTATGTTTTACAAATTTGCTTTCCAAAAAGATTCCATCCAACCAGAAAGTCCAGATGCACTATTTCATAATGTTCCACCTAATGAAAATAAATGTCCTGAAGTCAAACAAATCAGCACTTCCTTAAGTATTCATAAAGAAGAGCATTTTCTTAGATATACATTATGATCTGTATTTCTTTTGGCATGAAATGTTCATATCCTTTGAATATTTGTCACATGGAGAATTGGTTCTGGTTTTTCAGGTTGAATCAGTTCCCTAATACTTTGAGTATAAAAGTTATAAACTTGTTTTACAACCACATTTTGGTCTTTTTTTTTTTTAGATTCTATTTATTTATCTGATAGAGAGAGAGAGAGATTACAAGTAGGCAGAGAGGCAGGCAGAGAGAGGAGAAACAGGCTCCCTGCTGAGCAGAAAGCCAACATGGGGCTCGATCTCAGGACCCTGAGATCATGGCCTAAGCCAAAGGCAGAGGCTTAACCAACTGAGCCACCCAGGCTTCCCTTTTAAAAAATTTTTTGTTGTATGAAACTTTATAAAGTATAAAAAACAAACCTAAAAGTTATGTCCCTCAGACCTCTCTGAAGTATTTTTAAAATTCTATTTTAGTGGGGCACCTGGGTGGCTCAGTAAATACAGGTGGCTCTATAAATACAGAGAACAAACTGATGGCTGCCTGAGGGAGACGGGCTAGAGGATGGGCAAAATGGGTGAATGGGACAAGGGGATCCAGTTATGGAATGAGTAAGTTACGAGGATAAAAGGCACAGCACAGGGAATATAGTCAATGATACTGTAATAGCGGTATATGGAGACAGATGGTAGCTAGGCTGTGGTGAGCACAGCATGACATACAAAGATGCTGAATCAATATGTTGAATACCTGAAACTAAGGTAACATTGTATGTCAACTGTATTCAAATAAAAAATAAAAATAATTTTAGAAAAGAATATGTAGCTAGGTACACATAATAGAGAGATGTGCAACATCGAAATAAAGCCAAAGGATCACTGATTTTATGACAATGCTTAATGTGGAAATGTTTAATAGATGAAGACAGTTAAAGATAAATAAGAATAGGAATGGTTAAAATGGGTGAAGGGGTCAACTGTATGGTGACAGACAGTAACCAGACTTGTGGTGGTGATCACTTTGTAGTTATAAAGTTATTATATTATACAGCTGTACATCTGAAACTTATATTTTAAAACCACCTACATAGGAATAATTTCTTTCTGTCAGAAAGAACCTTCTCATCTTCAGGAGGAAAACTCCTTCTTTATATTCTAGTTTGTTTTTATCTCTTTCATCCAAGACATTTAAAACTGCATTTGAATGTGGTCAGAACCCTAGTTAAAATAACTGTCATATGGGGGCACCTGGGTGGCTCAGTGGGTTAAGCCTCTGCCTTTGGCTCAGATCATGATCTCAGGGTCCTGGGATCGAGCCCCACGTCGGGCTCTCTGCTCAGCAGGAAGCCTGCTTCCTCCTCTCTCTCTCTGCCTGCCTCTGTGCCTACTTGTAATCTCTCTCTCTCTCTCTCTCTGTGTCAAATAAATAAATATAATCTTAAAAAAAATAACTGTCATATGTATAGAGAAGGGGAAATAAAGCCAAGAAGCTACTTACTTATGCATTAAGTAAATTAACTTAGGACCCGGAGGGCTCAGTAAACAAGCAGCTGCCAACACCCAAGGCCTTCCTATTAGAATTAGCAATGATAGGATAGGAGTGCTATTTGAGAAAGAAGTATGTGAAGGAGCTTAGAGAGGAGGGCTCAGTGTGCCAAAGGAAGCCAGGAAAGAAGCTGGACCTTGCTGGTTGTGTTTAAGCATTCTGAGATCGCCTTCCCCAAATCCAAATGACCACTGCATTTTAGCCTTTCCTTGGGAACTGTGCATCAACTACTAGAAATTTATTCCTAATAGAAGGGCACTAAAGATTTGGAAGCCACTGATTAGAGTCTCAGGGGAAACTTACCAATGGAGGGGGCATAGCCGTTATACTTCCCCGAGTCCAGGGCATCTTTCATGGCTTGGGTAACTTCAGTGTCTGTAGGCAGGTTTCCAAACACAGTAGGGTCCCCTTTTCATGGAAGAAAAGAAA
>ML102692.1:0-13439 GCA_003697995.1 Taxidea taxus jeffersonii
CCAGGATCCGTGCTCCTGGGTGGAACCTCCTGGCACCCATTTTTCTCTTTTTTCCCCCCGGAACATAATTCAGCCACATCCCCGGTTTATAGATAACGTGGCAGGAACAGGATGTACACGGGTTGGGGGCGGGGGCAGGGAATGAGCGGCACGGCTGCTCCCCCAGACACGGGGGCCTGGGGTGTCATCCTAACTTCCCGGGGCAGCTGTGACAAGGTGCCACTGATGGGCTGATTTGAAGCAACAGAACTGGGGTGTCCCCCCTCTGGAGGCCAGAGAGGAGTCTGAGATCCAGGTGTCAGTAGGGTCGCCTCCCTCTGGAGGCGCTAGCGGATGCTTCTTCCGACTTTTTCTAGCTGGGGGGAGCCCCATCCCCACAACCCCATCTCCGTGGCCCCACAGCCCCTCCCCTGCGTGTGTCTTTCTTCTTCTTGTAAGAACATCGGTCACCAGATTAAGGGCCCCTCCTCCAGTGGGAAGACCCTGCTTCCACAGAAGTTCACACTCTGAGCTTAGGTGGACGTGAATTTGGGGGGACACAATTCAACCCAGAAGAGGAGTTTCCTCTTGGACCAGCATTCGCCGGCAGCCGCTCGCCCCCTGGCCTCCGTGGGTGGGCGCCCCAGCCCAGCCACGTCTCCAGCGTCCCCGTGCTGTGTGTCAGGAGGACAGAGAGCAGGAAGGGTGCAGGGAGCAGGGGATGGCGGCAGGGGTGGGCTGTGCTGTCCCGTCGGGTTCCAATCCCGGTCTTGCCGGTTGGTGGCTGGTAGGCATGTGAGTTACTGAGCCCACTCAGGCCTCGGTGTCTGCATCTGTGAAATGGGTCTGTTGCTCCTCACCTCTGGACTGGTGTCACTTGCCGACTCTGAAGCAAATGGAAAGGACAGAGAAGAGATCGTTTGAGTGGGACCAGAAGCAGGGTCTTTGGGAACCGCCGAGGGCCTCCATGCTGCTGTCCGCTTGCTGCACATACCCTTTGCACCGGTTGCTTCCTCTGTAGAAGGGGGTCGTCCCTACCTGGCTGGTGTGCAGTGAGGAGGTGGGAGGGCAGCGGGAAGGCGAGCGTGGGGTTAACCGTCCACACAACTCAGCCCCACTGGGTGGGAGATGGCCAAGGACAGTCTTACGGACTCTGTTTCTCCCTTCCCCCTGCGGACTTTGGTCCCAAAGCAGGTTTTATTGGCATTGTTCCTGGCAAGTGCCATTGAGACAGACCTGGGGGACGATTCTAATTATCAGCCACATCCTGAGATGAAATTGGTCCTAGATGGGCTGTGGGTAAGTCCGGAGGGGTAGAGGCCGGGCTTCCTCTGGGCCCCCGGGCTGCCAGGACGCCGGGCCACGCGGGGACCATGGCCACGGAGCCCCCAGCAGGTTCATCTGCAGTCAGGACACAAATGTGGGCAGCCAGTGACGGGCGGGCCTCCCTGCGTCCACCGCACGGCGAAAAGCATGCGTTCATGTGGGACGGGGCTCCTCCTTCCAGAGAGTGGATCCCAGGGAGGGGGATTAACTTCTGGTCTTTTAACTTGTAACTTCACTTTTCCTTGTCCCCGCACTGGCCACACGTCCTTCTAGAGGCCGCCACCATGTCCGCTGGCCAGGCCTCCGGTCCCCCTGGCTCTGGGTGTCCATGTGCTCTGGGCCTGTCAAGCACCTAGTGATCCCTGCACAAAGCTCGGTGTCCTGGGGGTACTCCTGTTGGAGGGGCCCCACCACGGATCTTCTGTGATGTGGGGCTCAGTGGGGCACGCCTGTGGTCGGCCCCCCGCTGCCAGGATGTCGTCTGGGTGAGCAGCCCCGGCCTCACCCAGCCGCCGGGGCCCCCGCGGCTCGCTCACCTGGCACAGAGAAGCAAGGATAACCAGGAGAGGGACTTTTGATCTCGGGATGGCTGGCACTTTTGCCAAAAGCCCCCAGATGTCTCTGCCTGGCTTAAGCCCAAGCCAGCTTCGCAAAGGGCAGCTCCTTCCAGAGAAGCTTTTGGGAAACACCTTTGACAAATGGCTTCATGCGGCGGCCTGGAGCGCCGGGGACCCGGCCACAGGGCTCCTCCTTGGCTACCAGCCTGGGTCCCAGGACGCAGGGCCATATGGCAGGTTCAGAATGTGAGCCAGGCCCCGACATTCCTGCGTGGCGGCCCGGAGGCCCCCCACGGCCACAGCCTGCTCCCCATCTCTGCCAGCCTGGAGTTGTCCTGAGTTTCCAGCGCACTTGGGGCGGGAGGGGGTGGGAGGGCTCCCACACTTGGAGGCGAGCGCAAGCAGTCAGGGCGCGCAAAGTGCCACGGGGCCCTCCCTGACCTCCACGGCCGCCGCGCAGCAATGCTCCCCCAGCCTCTGACGTGGCTCTCGGAGTCAGGGACGCGGCCGGGGCCTGAAGTTATTTTCGTCCTGCTCAGCCAGGCCGATGGTCTTTAATAAGGCCATCACGAACATTTCCTTGTAAGCTCGTTTTAAGGAAATGTTTGCGCACTGAGCACTTTCCCACAGCTGTGGGACAATGTGCTGTCCCTTGCCAAGGATCACTTTTGCCATCCTCGTCTTTCCTGTAGCTGGAGGTGAGCCTGGAGCCCTGCCAGGCCGCCTCCATTGATCATTATCAGGATGCGTTTGATGAATATCTGACGAAGCGAGAGGCTGGTGCTCGGCTGGCGGGAGCTTCCTGGGCCGAGGGGCCGGCGGTCGGAGGCCCCGCTCTGCCTGCGGGGCCTGGGGGGCTGTGGCTGGCGGCGGGGCAGGCGCCCGGGGCCTGGGGGGGCGGGTGGTGTGGGTGACCGTGCTGGGCTTGGCCACGGCCGTGTGAACCGGCAGCCCAGCCGTGCACCAGCTCTTTGAAGCGCTCCAGTTTGCCCAGCTCCGTACGCTCAGTGCAGACCTTTGTATTTCCGGTTCATCCAGATCCACGAAGCAAAACCAACTGCCCAGTTCCCCTGAGGCCTGCTGGCCCTGCCTCCCGGGCCGTCCGCCTAGGGAGGCGTTTGTGGGAAGGTGCCTCGGGGCTCTCCTCTGAGCCTGTCATAGCCTCCTGCCTGCAGCGGGGACCGGTTTCCTTCTCGCCATCTTCCTGCTTGGGGCCACTTGGAGGCCACGGCCCTTGGGCCGGCCCTCTGCTGAGCTGTCAGGATGGGGACCTGCCATAGGACAGGGACACCACATGGCAGCTTTGGGGTTTCCAGGAATCACAGCCTCTGGGCAGAAGAAAGGGGGTCTGGAGCATGGATGTCCAGGCAGAGGGAAAGAAGCCGAATCCGGTGTGCGTGTGGCTGGGGTGGTGACGTGGAGAGGTCGTAGTGGGCTGATGCCTACAGAGGGGTGGGCAGGCCTGGGGCACCTGCTGTCCAGTGAGTGAATGACCACGTGGGTAAGGTGTCGAGCAGGCGTGTTCTAGATGGGGAGTCTCTCATGTTTTTGGAAATGGAGAACTTTACACAGGAAGGGCCTCTGGAGGCCTTCATGTCAGACCCCGTTATCTTGGGGAAGCTAAGACCCACTGAAGCAAGGAGCATCCTGGGCCGTACAGGGAGAGGCCCCCCAGGCTCATTTGGATCTCAGATCTCTCACAGGGCCCAGGGTACTGTTTTTGTGCTGAGGAGCACTGAGGAAGGCCCTGCCGTTTATGCCACTGTGTTTGCTGAGCACCAGGGTTTGCTGAGCACCATATCAGACCAGGGATGTGTAGTGAGCAAGGCAGGTGCTGCCCCTGCCTGAATGCTGTCCCAGATCACCTAGCCTCTTCTGCCTCAGCTCACATCTGCGAGGTGGGATACCTATGGCCCCCACTCCGCGGTGCTGTGGGATGGTCATACCTGGTCACACCCACACCTTCCTCATCAGGGCTTCGCCTGGGGTATTTGTCATGGCTCCAAAAAGATCTGTCTAAGTCCCAAACCCCAGTGAATGTGACCTTATTTAGGAAAGAGGGTCTTTGCAGATGCAATCAAGTTAAGGGATCACAAGACGTGACCATCTTCGACGATCTGTATGAACCCTAAGTTCACTGACCAGTGTTCTTATAAAGGACGGAAGAGAAGATACAGGGAGGAGGAGCCACATGACTGTGGAGCTGGGGTGTGTCCAGATGCCCTGACATGCTGGAGTCTCAGGAGCTGGACAAGCAGGAAGGACTCCCCCTCCCCAGGGCCTCCAGAAGGAGTGCAGCCCTGCCAAACCTGGATTTTGCACTTCTGGGCTCCACACTGGGAGAGGATATATTTGTTATTTTGAGTTGCCCAGTCTGTGATCATGCCACACTCTCAAATCTTTCAGGTGGCAGCTTGGCTTCCTGAGAGGAGGCCTCTGGTGCCCATCAGAGCGCCTGCTCCTGTCCCTTTAGGAGCCCCACTATAACTCATAACCACGCACTTATTGATCCTTTAATGATCAATGCATAGACACTTATTGGTTACTATGATGACTGTTAATTATTATTAAGTGAGTGGATACCTCCTCATCCATCCATCCATCTACCCATCCATCTACCCATGCATCCATCCATCCATCCATCATCCATCCATCTGTCCGTCCATCCATCCATCCACCCACCCATCCATCTACCCATGCATCCATCCATCCACCCATCATCCATCCATCCATCCATCATCCATCCATCTGTCCATCCATCCTTCCATCTCTCCATCTCTCCATCCATCTTGTCCATCCATCCGTCCATCCATCCATCCATCATCCATCCACTCAATCACTACTTACTGAGTGCCCGCTGTGCACCAAGAATAAGAGAACAGAGCCCAGGTGGGGGAAGTGGTGAGAACTAGGGAGCATCTGTTGTGCCAGATGGTGGTGGTATGCAGTGAGGGTTTGGGTTGGGCCAGGGATGCTGCTCCATTTCTGGTGGGTCAGGGAAGTCCTCTTGAATGAAGGGCCATTTCAGCAGAGACCTGTAGGAAGGAAGGGATGGGGAAGCCATGCAGTGATCTGGAGGAAAAGCCTTCTGGGGAGAACGAGCAGCTTGTGCAAAGGGACTGAGGAAAGCCTGGTCTAGGTGCTGAGGCTTACATAGGAGGCTGCACCAGGGAGCAAGATGTTAGGGAGGGGCATGTGGCCAGGCCCCATGGGCCTCGTAGGCCAGTGTAGGGACTTCACTTGTGTGTGAATGAGTCGAACCCCTGCAGGCTTGAGCAGAGGTGGGATGAGAGAAGACGCTCATTACTAAAGCTCGCCCTGATGGCTATGGCATCTGTGGCCTTTGAGCTGGACAGTCTGGAAATGAGCACTCCCAGGAGCTATCCTGGCCTTGGGATCCAGAATGGAGAAATTTGTGGGAATTTCTGGAGACATCAGGAAACTGAGGCTTGGAGAAGAAAATTCTATCTCTGGGTTCCTGTGCTGGGAAGCGGCAGAGCCTAGAACCTGGCCCTACATGAGCTTAAGGGTAGAGCTGTGACCTGTCCCTGTGCACACCTCCCCCACAGTCACTGAACTTGACATAGAAGGGAAGATTGAGAAGCCGGGACATCCCAACCTCTGCTCTGGGATTGGGGAGTGGAGGTTAGGGTCCCTGGGCAGGAGGGCTTTGGGCTGGAGGTGGGATTTGGATGTGGGAAATGGAGGTATAGGTATTCTAAGTGGGAGAACTATGTGAGCAATGCCCAGTGGTGGAAAAAGGAGGCCAAGAGGGTGCCCTGCTGGGAGTCTTTGCTTCTAAGGTGAGGAGAGGGAGATAGGGCCTACCAGGGCCTGCTGAACTGAGGTACTTGCTTGGCTCTAGAAAATGCAAATTATTCTACTAAGGCAATTGTCTTTTTGGAAGATAACGAATGTTATCCATCCACCCATCCATCCATCCATCCACCTGTCCACCCACCCATTCACCCAAGCTCCCATCCTTCCTCTGTCCCCTCCTTCCTTTTCCTGTCTTTTCATCCAAGCATCCATCCACTCTCACCCATCCTCATCTATCATCCCTCCCTCCCTCCCTCCATTCTTCCACCCATCCTCATCTATTACCCATTCATTCATCCATCATCCCTCCATCCTTCCATCCATCTACATGTCCATCATCCATTCATCCATTCATTTTTTAAAAAGATTTTATTTATTTGAGAGAGAGAGAGAAACAGAGGTGGTGACAGAGATAGCAAGAGAGAGAGCATGAGCAGGGAGGAGAGGGAGAGGCAGGCTCCGCACTGAGAAGGGAGCCCAATGTGGGGCCTGATCCCAGGATCCTGGGATCATAACCTGAGCCAAAGGCAGGTGTTTGACTGACTGAGCCACCCAGGCGCTCCTCATCTATCCATTCATCCATCATCCATACACCCTTCCATCTGTCCACATCTATCATCCATTCTTCCGTCCATCATCCATTCATCCCTCCACCCATCTTTCCATCATCCATCCATCCATCCAACATCCTTCAACCCATCTTTCCATCCATCCGTCCATCCATCCATCCATCCATCCATCCATCCATCCATCCATCCAAACATCCCTCTCTCCGTCTCCTTCCATGTGTCCTCCATCCTTGCATTCTGTGGCAAGGATTCTTCTAGACTGGGGATATAGGATAGACCTGCTCTCTGCTCTCAGTGTTGAGTGGTAGCCACAGACACTGAGCGAATCATTATACAGCCAGTTCCACTAGAATGGTGAGGAGCACCAGGAAGGAAAATGCAGCGGCCACTGGGTGGATAGCTGGTATCTTGTCTCATTGGATGGTCATGGTGGGCTTCTCTCCGCTGAGATGAGTTGGGGTAACCTGGTCAAGGGAGTGGAGAAGAGCGATCCTGGCAGGGGGAAACAGAATATGCACAGGCCCCTGAAGCAGGAAGGTCTTGGTGAGGTGGGAGGACCATCCGGAAAGCCAGTGTGTTTGGGGGGGACCGTGGGGGGCCATGTGGAGACTGCCCAGGAGTCTGGAGACCTAGGTCTTGGGTCAGGGGATGATCTTCTGATGACACCGACATCGTCTGAGCCAGTCAACCACTCTGGGGGGGCAGGCTCGGTGTGGACCCCTTTACTTTCTTCTACGCTGTTCGCTTTCTGAAAAGGTTACTCTGAAAGGGGACCTCAAGGTCAAGATGGGCACTTGGAGGCTTTAGATGCCGAAGCAGTTTTACTTTGACAAGTCAGCTGAAGGAGCACGTGGGCCTAAAATTAGGCGAGTGTGTGTGTGCTGGAAGCGAGTTCACACGCTCAGAACTGTGGCAGGATCCACGCGGCTTTTCCCCGTCTGCTAATGGTACAGTCTGTTCGGACCTTTGGAACATTCCTCAGCTTCTATTTAATGTAGGAAGAATCATTTCTGGAATTAGCATATAAATTGGCCAAAGTCAGCAGCTCTGGAGAAGGCACTTTTCCTGGTGTCGGGGCGGGATGGCGGGGCCGGGGTGGGGGGCGTGAGGATGAAGCGGCCGCTGCTCCTGTTCTCCCCTTCAAGGGGCAATGTCAGGCTCTGTTCACAAGCCTCTAGGCTTTCTCCCAGAATATGCAACTGTGGAAAGGGTAGCGTCCCCTCAGCGATGGCCGTGAGGGGCGGGGGAGGGGGCGTGAGGCAGGAGGTGTGACCCGGTGCGTGGGAATTTCCAGGTAGGTGGCTTGCCCAGGGAAACTTTTCCCACGGGCCTGCCCCATAGAACAAGGTTATTGAAAGGGGAAACCCAGAAATGCTCCCTCCCTGGTTGTCATGTCTGGTCTGGTTGGGGGCAGATATTTGACACATTTTATAGAGCTAGTAGTTCTTGGGCTTTTGGGTAGGGGTGACGAGTTGATCATTAACTCTTTGCTACGTGCGGCATTCCAAATTCTGGCCCGAGAGCTCTGCGCCGCGTGCCGATTCCGCCTACCCATTGGGCCATGGCCGGGCGGGCGAGGTGCTGCCCCGAGGCCAGAGGCTGGGGCCCGGCAGGGAAGCTCACCGGTCCTCTCGGTGGCCCCGGGCCCCTCTCCCGGGGCCCTGTGCGTGGGCCCGACCATCTCCGGACCGGGTCCCCTCTCCTCGTGGGCCTTCCCTGCGGCCAGTGTTCTGGGGGTTCTCTCCCTACGGAACATTCCTGCCCAAGTGCAGCGCTTGGCCTGGTCGAAAGTCTCCCAAATGGCTCCTCGCACCCCAGAGCCGAGCCCCTTGGCCGAGGTGGGAGCTGGGAGGTGACACTTGCAACCAGATGCTCATTTTTTACATTCACTGCATTTTTCTACCGAACTTCCAGAAATGTCCTTGTCTTGCAGAATCCAAAGGCAATTGTGAGGCATTAAAAAACATGCTCCCCAGGCCACCCTCGGCTTGTTCCTCTACCTCCACCCCCAAAAGACCAGAGCCTCTCTCCGGCCTGCGACCCCTCACTCAGCTCAGCTCGTTGTCCTGCCTCCCTGCCCTGCCTCGGGACCCCCGGCTCCCCGCCTCCGAGCCTTCCTGGGCTTGTGGTCTCCGGGGGACACTTTCAGATGGCAAATCTGGTCCCTCACCAGGGGCTCAGAACTTTCTATGGCTCCTCAAGACAAAGATCTAACAGAAAAGCCCCAAAAGGTCCCACACAGCTTGCTCCCCTCCTTTCCCCGCCCCATGGCAAGGGGGCTCCGAGGACACCCCGGGCGTGGCGTCGCCGTCCCTGCTCTCCACCTGTGCACCTGCAGTTCCCATGTGCAGACGCTCCCACTCAGGCTTACGGGTGCCACGTCCCGCGGGGAGATGGATCCAAAGGCAGCCAGGGCTGGGAGCCAAGGGTGCACGGGCACGTCAGGGGAGCTGCCAGATCTGGGCTTGGGCCTGGGCCACTGGCTGTGTGACCTTGAGCAAGTTACCTAACCTCTCTGAACCTGGCTTCTTAGGCCCGGAAACAGGAGATGCAGTTGCATGTGCAGAGGGACTGGCCTGCCACAGGCCCGTCCCCACCTGGCAAGTGCTCAGTGAGTAGGTTTTCAATGTGGTGGCCAGACCTTGGCAGGTGGGGCCCAGAACCCAGACTGGGAGTAAAAAGCCAAACTTGGTGCGAGGAGGGGCATCGTGGGGAGATGCTGTTTCGTTTCTCTCCAGCCCTCGCGCAGATGGGAGTTGGGGAGGTTGCATCAGGCACTGGGGGCCTGTTCAGCTCTGCCCCCCTCCTGCTGGGTGGCTCGGGGCAGAACCTGGCCTCTCTGGGCCTCTGTCCTCACCTCTCAAGTAGGGGGCTGCTTCCATGCCCTTGGGTGCTCCCTTGGAGCTGCCCGTGGTGATACGGTGGGGTCCTCTGGGGTCTCAGGCCAGACTGTCCCTCGGCCACTCTGTGACCTCCAGCTCCTCTGGAATGCTGGCCCGATCACAGAAGGCCCGTGGCCTAGTGCTGAGACAGACCCGGAGCATGATTTCCTTTCATGGGCAGCAGACTCGGGGTAGGAGAGAAAGTGCTAGAAACAAAAGGGTCCTGAGGCAGGATTGCTCCTTGGTGAATGCTCGAAGCTGCCTTTCCTTCCCCAAACCCTGACTCTGTGAGGGCCCACCTGCACGTGATGTGGGCAGAGGCGGTGACCAGCTCGGTCCGACGGGGCACACAGCCACGGCTTGGACAAAACCGGGGAGGCAGTGCTTGCTTATGGAGGCTTTATCCCGGGGCACCTGGGCCAAGATTGTCCTTAGCTGAGTAGAGCCTGCCCCAAAGTCCCGGCGACACCCCCTATTCTGCGTCCCTGCGAGATGTCCCCCAGAAAAGGGAAGAGAGTGAGTACCCCTGTTTAGATGAGGAAGAGCACGGTTTTCTTGTGTGCAAGCTCAGGCTGAGCCCCATGGAACATTCCCACTTTAATGGATGAGCAGTCTGAGGCTTGGGGCAGGAGAGCTTGGCCCAGGTCAGCCGCCGACGTCTAGGATTCAGGATCTCACAGGTGGGATCTGAAGCCAGCTGGGGCTGACTCTCCAGCCTGCCTGTGACCCTGACCCTCCAGCTTCCCAGCCAGGGGATGCCTCCAAGGGTGCTCGTGGTCAGGGAGCACTGGGGGAAGGCCGGAGAAGGGGGGGACAGGGGTCCCCACAGAGGACAGCCCCCCACCCCGGTCCCAGGATCCCTCCCCAGCGGCTAGGAGCCGGGGTCCCAGAAGGAATTCTGCCGAGAGAGAGCTTTTTCCCCTTGAAGGAATCAAAAGCACACACACACACATTCCTCCGAATCAGAGGTGTGCCAAGCAGGGAGGGAGGGCAGGGCCCCTGGACCGGCCCGCCGCCAGCAGTGTGGGCACATGACAGCCTTGAATGCTGCTGGCAGGAGCTCAGGCCGGGCGTTTGCAGTGGGTGGCGGTGCCAGGGGCGGGGGTGGGGGGTGGCCTTTCACCAGCTTGGCACCTTGGACATGTGACGGTCGGGGCAGCCTGAGGGGTGCCTGGGTCGGCTGAACCTTCCGGGCCTGGCCTCTGCGCCCACACTCGCCGGTCCAGGGAGCTGGGGGAGGCGGCGTGAGGGGGGAACGTGCAGGCTTCGGCATATCCAGGACACGGGATCCCAAGTGGCTTTTTTTTTTCAATATTTTTTTTATTTATTTGAGAGAGAGACAGTGAGAGAGAGCATGAGTGAGGAGAAGGTCAGAGGGAGAAGCAGACTCCCCGTGGAGCTGGGAGCCCGATGCAGGACTCGATCCCGGGACTCCAGGATCATGACCTAAGCCGAAGGCAGTCGCTTAACCAACTGAGCCACCAGGCGCGCCCCCAAGTGGCTTTTTGTAACTCCCGCCATTTCGCCAGGAGAGGCTCTTGGCAGTTTCCACGGCGGGGTCATCGCCACCGTCCAGCTCCACGTTCGCGAAGGGGCAGTGTGGGGCTGTGGGGATCGCGTGACCCCCCCAGCGTCACACGGTTTCCCAGGCGCCGTGGTCTGGAGTCCTGGCCGCACCCCTGTGTGTGCCTTGGTTCCTTTTGGAATCACACAAGGAATGAGCCGGCATATTTGTGTGTTGGGAGAGGTGTCAGTGTCCTGGGGCAGCCGTGGCACAGGACCACAGACTGGGAGGCTTAGAACAACAGAAATCTGTCTCTCTCGGTTCTGGAGGCCGCAGGTCGGACTGGCAGGGTCGTGCTCTCCGAAGGCTCTGCGGTGGGGGTGGGGAGATCCTTCCTGCCTCTTCCAGCTCCTGATGGTGGCCTCACCCCTGCACTCCCTTCCGCCATCTGCTCGTGGTCTTTCCTCCACATTCACATTCTCCTTCCCTTTAGACACAGCCTCGCTCAGTTGGAGGAGTGTGTTAGCTCCTTTTTGCTGTGTAACGAAGCACTGCAAACCGCGGGGCTTAACACAGAGAGGATTTATGATTTCTTGTCATTCTATGTCGGCTGGGCAACTTTTCGGGCAACCCAGCTGGCCTAGCTGGGGCCGTGTGATCCGGGATGGCCTCACTCCTGTTTCGGGGCCTCAGCGGGGACGGCTGGGATGCTGGAGATGGCTGATACTTCTCTCCCTGTGCTCTCACCGCTCGGGACACTAGCCTGGGCGTGTTCCCATGCCGGCTGGGGGTCCCAGCGCCAAGAGAACAAGCCTGAAGCGGAAACTCTTTTCAAACCTCTGCTTGTGTCCCTCCTTCTGTCCAGGGATAAAGCACAAGGCAGGTCACAGGGCTGAGCCGAGATTCAGGGGTGGAGAAATAGACTTCACCCCTTGCCAGGAGGCGTGACAAGGTCAAACTGGTATGCATACAGGGGCGTGTGTAGAGGGAAGCATGAGCAAATTAGGAGTCACTACCGCCACTATCTGCCACTGAGTGTGTGTGCTTCAGTTTTGGCCAAGGAGGTCTAAGCAGTGTGGGTCTTCCAGAATGTGTCCTTAAAGGGAAACCCCTTTCTTCCCTTCTTCCATCCTGCTGCTTGGAATGTGCATGTGAGGGCTGGAACTCCTGCAGCCATATTGGACCGAGGATGATCACCACACCTTAGGGCTGGTGAATCAGCAAGCTGAAAGGACGCTGGGATCTGGCTAACTCCTCGGAGTCTTGGACTGCTTGGACTTGTCTCACATGATAGCAAAGTCACCTGTGATCACATTTCATGCCTCTAAGGGGTCTGGGCTTCTTGGGGCCGGCAGTCTGGGGGCTTCTGGGCTTGGGTGTTAGGGGCAGGACTGAGGGAAGATGGGCTTTGAGGGCCCGAGAGCCAGTGGTGCAGGCGGAGCTCTGGGTCTTGGGTCCTGCCCATCTAAAATGACGCAGTGGCTCTGTTGCATCCTTGCTCTACAGCTGGAGGAGCCAGGGCCTGTAAGAGTCAGGCCATTCAGCTGTGGAGCCAAGTTCAAATGTACGGACCTGGTGTGGGTTGCAGTCCGGGGCCAGTGGACCAGCCTGTCATTTATACCTCTTGGTCATTCCCTCCTTCCTTCATTCACCCACCCCTGCGCTCACCACCTTGTTCATTTGACACTTTGTGAGCCCCTCCCCTGGGCCAGGCCCTGCCCCCAGCGCGGAGGACAGCAGGAGCGGATCTGACCTCCCCCACTTGCTGCTCCGGGCTCGTGGGCTCAGAGACACGTCAGTCAGTCGCTGGCCTCGTGAGCCAACTCTGTCTCTTGGGGATGGGACCCCTGCCCAGAGGACAGCCTCTCAGGGAAGGCCCGGGAGTCTCCCAGGGGCGATGCGTGCATGAGCAGCTGTGACTTGTTCTCCGCGTAAGAGCAGGGACTCTGGTGCCCTGACCGGGGGCTGGTGAGAGGATGTGGCTGTCCCACGTTCAGAACGTCATGCTAGGGCTGCTCTCCTGCAGCGACTGGTTCTTCAGCCAGTGCCATGTGGGCACCACCCGGAGCTGTGGGCAGGGGCCGCAGCCGGGAGTCCTCCTCTGGCTGCCGTGGCAGCTCCGAGCGGCGCTTGCCTCACGCGCCCCGCAGCCAGCTCGGGCAGCTGTAGCAAACTCCCCAGACCCGCGGGTTTGCACAGCTCCTCGGATGCACAGTCCCCTGGTCCTGGGGGCCGAAGCCCGAGACGCAGGTGTGGGCAGGTTGGGGTCCCCCCGAGGCTTCTCTCCTCGTATGTGGACAGCCGTCCTCTCCCTGTGTCCCCCTGGGGTCGTCCCTCTGTGTCCTGATCTCTTGTCATAAGGGTTAGGGCGCTCCCACCCCATGACCCCACTGTACCTTAATTTCCTTCCTAGAGACTGTGTCTCATCAGAGGCTCTAGGGCTTAGGGCTTCAACATAAGAATTTTCGGGGAAACCCAGTTCAGCCCATAACAAGTCCCTGGGGCAGAAGGTGCCAGGCTGGGGACTGGGAGACACCTGCTCTCCGAACATGGTCTGGGAGGCCCCTACCTGCTTGGGCCAGGACTGTAGGCACCGGGCACAGCGGAGCCCTCTTTGGGAATGTGGGTCCTGCCCGGGGAAGCAGAGAGACCGAAGCTAGTAGACGGGGACTCTCGAATTCTGCCATCTGTCTCTTCTCCCCTCGGCTCACTGCCTCACCAGGCATCCTGGGAGTCCCCACTGCGTGCTGGACAAGGCCGGGGACCCCCAGGGTCAGAGTGCTGGGTGGGGCGGGACCTGCCC
>ML102692.1:18439-34423 GCA_003697995.1 Taxidea taxus jeffersonii
GGGCGGTCGGGGCGGGCGGGGGGTGACGGGGCCCCCCGCATCCATCACTGCCAGCAGCTCCCGTGGGTCCTGCCAAGTCGTGGTGGAACCGGGCCCAGGTGCCAATGTGCTTGGTAACCGGATTGCTATTTGAAAAATCAAAGCGGCGTCCAGAAAATCCAACCTCCGCGTTCGCACCGGGAGCCTGGGGCCAGGCGGTGGCGGCCCGCGTGCGGCTGTTTCGGCAGCGTGGCCAGCGGGAAGGTGCCCCCGGACGCAGCAGATGACAGCGGAGAACGTTACCCACCCAGGCTCCAGAGGAGCCTGCGCCTGACCCCTCCCCCGCTGCCGGGCCCACTGCCGGCGCCCACGGAAACACTGTGATTTCTTTTAAAGGCAGAATTTTTAAAAAATGAACTTTTGGGTTGAAGGAGGTGTTTTCATATATGTACTGGGTTGATTCATGTCCCCCTAAAATTCACGTCCACTGGGAACCTCGGAAGTGATGTTATTTGGAAATAGGGCCGTTTGCAGAGGTAACTGGTTAAGATGAGGTCACAGTGACCTAGGGTGGGCCCCGAGCCAGTGACGGGCCATGCAAAGACAAGGTCAAGGGGCCACATGACCACAGAGGCTGAGACTGAGGGGCACGGCCTCAGCCCAGGGGTGTCGGGAGCCCCAGAAGTTGGAAGAGCAGGAAAGGTCCCCCCGTCTCCCCAGAGCCTCCGGAGGGAGAGCGGCCCTCCCCACACCTTGACTGCAGACTTCTGGTCTCCAGAACCGGGAGAGAATTCTGCTCCGTGGTAATTTGTTACGACAGCCCCAGGAAGTAAAGCAATATATAATATTAATTTGTTTTCATTGCAATACAGTTGTAAATATAAATTATTAGCAGTATTAGTAGTATTTTATGGAAGAAGGAACCCTTGGAAGCAAAGGTCCCAAAGGCCCACGACGGTCTTAATTCAAGGCGATAAGACTTGCCCTGTTCCCAGGAACTCAGCTCCTTGTCTGGGGGTCGTGCAGGGCCCCTTGGGAGGCTTCCCGAGTGAGTGGACCCCGATATCCGAGTGGGGTTGAGGTTGAGGGGGGAGACAGAGCTCTGGAGCAGGAATCTGGGGTTCCAGTTCTAACTCTGCCATGCCCTCCTGTGTGACCTTGAGAGGGGACATGGCCTCCTGAGCCTCAGCATCCCTATCTGGGAGCTGCCCGCTGTAGAGGGCATGGTGCTATCCTACTGGGTCACAGGGCTTCCGAGCTCAGGGACGGCGAGGGTCCTGTGTGGCGTCTACCACCTGACGGGTCACCCTGGGCTTGCTGCTCAAGGTCTGCGCGCTAGGAGCCGGAGGCCGGTAAGTGCGTAAGGATGTTGTTGCCTGGCGGAGTTTTCCATCAGAGTTGGGCAGAGCGCCCTCCCTCCGTCGGTGCATGGATGTCCTCCTGCCTTCTGACCAGTGTGGGGTCCCTGTCCCTGCAGGTTTTCCTCCTCACGGTCAGCTCAGTACCACACTGGCCCGGAGGCTGTCCCCCTGCCTCTCCCACCCAGGCGCCCCTTCCCTCCAGGGTGGCCGTGTGTCTAGGCTAGACCTCACGTGGGGGCAAAGTGCTGCCCCAGCTACCCGTGGGGGCCCAGAGGGATTCTGGGATGGGCTATGCTGGCATCTTGGCCTGGCTGCCCTTCCAAGCAGTGGGCTCTGGGCACAGGTGCGCATGGCAGTGGGGGCAGGGCAGGACTCCATCCCTGTCTTTCATGTCTATCATCGCCGTGACGCTGCTTGGAGAGACTGGGATGTAGACAGGATTTCAGTTCTCACCGTACAGAGGAGGAAACCGAGGCACAGAGCAGCGGACTGACTTGTCTGTTGGCAGCACAGCCAGGCCAAGAGTGCAGGAGGCCATTCTGGGAGCCAGAGAACAGCAGGTCCTGTCCCCCTGGGATGGGCCCTTCTGGGAAAGTGGCAAGGCTGGCCGGGGACACAGGGACTCCGTGTCATTCCTGCCTCTAGGTGGGGCATTCTACACATGCAGTTCCCAGAGCTTAGAACCCTGAGCTGGGCATGCACAGGGCCTCCTGACTTCAGAACGGCTCCTCAGGACTCTTGCCCCTTCTTGCAGACCCCTCGGCCTCCGCAGGATGCAGGGTGGACGATTCGCCAGCTTGGATGCACAACACCCCTCTTCTCCTCCACCCTCTCTGGGGCTGAGATTCCTCTCCAGACAGGCCTGAGACATGGCCACAGCCCCCTCCCTCTCTCTGCTGGCCTCCATCTCCCTGGGCCCCAGTGGGCAGCTGGCAGGAGGAACGGTGGGAGCATGTCTGGGCAGCCACATGCCTTGGTCTAGGACATGACCTTGGGCCAGAGGGAGCCATGAGCTTCCTGAGGGCAGAGCCCGGCTCAGTGCACCTGATGCTGCCCCCAGAGGGATGAGCGTTTCTTGACCACTGAAACCTGGCTCCCTCCTGATTCTGTTTCTCTCCTTGTGAGCTTGGGCGGTCAGTTCCCCTGAGGCCTTGTCCCTCCCTGTAGGAAGTGGGCAAAGGTGGCAGCTGGCTTGGCGGCTCCTGGGGTGTCCCCCAGGATAGCCTCGGGGCTTTGGGGTGTGGACGCTGGAGTCAGGCCCATCTTTGTTGGTATTGGCAGCTGGCATTACTTCTCCAGGCCTCAGTTTGCTTTTGTACAAAATGGAGAGAACCCAGGACCCATTGGATAGGTGGCCATTGGGGACACGGCACGTCCGTCATTCGGCATGTGCCTGCTGTGTAGGACATGGTCATCTTACTGCGACTTTATCACTTTCGTTGATGAAGATGACGAATTTTGAGGGGAGGTTATCAAGCTATACTTAGCATATGGGAAAAGCCACCCTTTTGACGACTGGATGCCTTTTGATAAAGGCACACAGCTGTCAGGGGACAGAACAGCACCATTGCCCCCAAAGGTGCAGGCAGTGCCTCTCCCCGCACCAGCCCCTGGAAAGCACAGACCTGTTTTCTGTGCCAATGATTTTCCCTTTTCCAAATGTTGAGCAAATGCATTATGCCACCTTTGGGGTCTGGTTCCTGTCACTTGGCCCTGGTCTGAGGGTCTCTGGTTAATTCTTTTTACTGCTGAATATTCCTGAATGTTGCCTGCATGCTGAGATGTAGGGATACATGGCAATTTGCTTCCCCACCTGCCAGGTAATGAATGTTTGAGTTGTTCTGGTTGTGGTTAATGTCGATAAATCAGCTTGTACAAACATCTCAATCCAGGTCTTTGCATGGACGTGTTTTCCCTTCGCTTGGGTACATGCCTGAAGGTGGGATTGCTGGATTTACGTGAAGTGGATATGCAACTTTATAAGAAAGTGCCAAACTCCTTTCCAGCATGGCTGCCCCATTTCACGTTCCCACCAGCAACGTCTGAGAGTTCCAGTCCCTCTGCATTTTGTCAGCACTTGGTGTTGGCAGCTTAAACCTTTAGCCATCCTCGTAAGTATCGCGTTTCACTTGCTTGACGTTGTTTCACTTGCTTCTTTGACACCCAGTTTATTCTGCTGTGACATGTCTGTGCAAGTTTTGCTCACTTAAAATACTGGGTTGTTTTGTCTTATTATTGAATCTCAAGAGCTCTTTGTATATTTTGGACATAAGGCATTGATCTGATGTGTATTTTGCAAATATTTCTCCCTGTCTCTGGCTCGTCTGCTCATTTTGTGAATAGTGTCCTTTCTGCTGCTAGAAGAGGCAACTCTGCCTTCCTTTTCTGGGGGGGGTAGCCACTGCCTCGGTGGCCCCATCTCCATCCTCCCTCCTTCATTCAGCCTGGGGCTTTTTGTCCGTTGGTGCTGTGAGCTGGGCCACTTGGGCCCAGTGCAGACATTTTAATCATACTCTACCAACTCCATCAGCCCCAGTATGTTACTGGTTCCATTTCTCAAGTGGGGAAACTGAGTTTTAGAGGGATGAGTTACTTGTCTAAGACTCAGGAGTGGCAGAACTGAGAACTGAGCCAGGACTTCACGAGTTCCCTTGACGCTGCGTTTGCTTTTGCAGGCCGGTGCCCTCCAGGTGGGCTCAGCTGCACCCCCATGCAGGGACCTGGGAATGAGGTATCCAGGGATGGCTGGCATGGCACATGGTTATTTCTGAGTGAGGAGGTTGTCTCCTCTGGAGCGTAAGCTCCTCCTGGGCAAGGATTTCTCTTATTTGGTGTCTTCTCCCGAGAAGCATAGTCTTGCGCCCCCAGGGACTTTTGTGAAGAGTCAGCTGCATGTGAGAATGAGCCTCTGAACATGGCATCATCTCCCCACAATGCTCCTCAGGGTGATGGGTAGACTTGTCAGGCTCCCGATGGATTTGGGAATCATAACATCCCTGTGATCAGTGTTTGTACACAGTAGGCACTCAATAAATGCTCATAGTGTGAATGAACACACTTGGAGCCATCCATCTAGTGGATATCATCAATTATAACAACACCCAAGGGACCATGATAATCAGGGTCAAGGCCGAGTGTCCTGGGCCATTTGAGAATTGAATGATGTGGTTTTTGCGTTACCCAGGTTCTTGGGTCAGGATCTCGAGGGGAGATGAAGAGAAGACTTTGGGGCAGGGCCTGGGGTCTTGGGAACGTGCTGCTCGCAAAAACCCAGGTCAGTGTGACCCACATCATGTTGTAGGTAAAATTATCCTGGGGTGACTGGGGCCCAGGATGAGCCGGGGCAGCCCTCTCGGGGTCCCCACCAATGCTGTCTGTCCTCGAGCGGATTTTGTTGCCAGTGAAAACATGGCTACCCCAGTACAGGGCCTGCTGTGGTCCCACAGTCTGTCCATTGCAGGTTCTTGGTGGAGATGAGAGGCCTCCAGCAGGAGCTAGCCTGAGTGTGGACATCCGTCCCGGGGACTGGGGCAGGGAGGCAGGAGCTCAGATAGAGTAGCCTCTTGGCCTCAGGTCAGTGGCAGGGGTCCTGCTGTGATCCGAAGCTTAGCAGGCGATCTCTTAACAGAAAAAGCATGTTTATTACCCTGTTTTGGTTTCCAGCGTTAGGATCACAGCGAGTCCCTGAGTTGGAGTTTCTGGGTTTGAGCTGGGACCTTCTTCATTCACGTCCTTGTTGCTTCCCTCCCCAGCCTGGACACTTTCAGTGACTGGTGGGTGTCCGAGCCAGAGATGTGCTGGTGGGAAACTAGAACGTGGAGAGGGAGGACCCTTGCTTGGGGTCACCCAGCTCCCAGGGGAAGACGGTGCTCATCTGCTGGGGAGGCCAGAAGAGCTAGGATGATGGTGGCAGAGCGGAGGCCAGACCCCTACTGGTTTCCCTCTGAACTCTGGGCCGGCAGACAGGTAAGGAGAAGCTCGGTCTGGCTTAGTCCTGCTCTGTGACCCGGCTTTGGGTCCAGCGGCGATGTGTCCCTTCCCCGGCACCTGGGAGACAGGCGGGAGGTTGTGTTGCATCAGCTGGGCCAGCCGCTGGGGGCCTAGAGGGCTTGGGGGCTCTGGGTGGCACAGGAGCCCCGGAAAGGAGAAGAAAAGGGGACCCGCCCTTGTCGCAGGCTGTCTACGTGCCAGGCTCCGCGCTGGAGCCTCTCCGCAGGCAGTCTCACCCAACTCTCGAAACCGAGGCTCCTGCACTGTGGTGTAGGCTGCTGTGCAGCGTCCCCATGGCCTCTACCCGCCGGATGTCCGTTACCAGCCCCCGGCTCCACGTGACCACCAAGAACGTGTTCAGGTGTCACCAAACGTCCCTGGATGGGCAAGATCACTCCCACTTTATAGAGGGGGGACCTGAGGGCCCAAGGGAGACTGGTGACTTGCCTAAGGTTTACCGATCGGACCCAGGGGAGGGTAAGATCCGTGCCCAGGGTGCCAGGACAGGCTCCTCGGGGATGGGAAGGAGTTGAGCTTGACCCTGACTCCCACAGAAGGAAGGGCTCAGGAAAGCAGGGAGGAGAGGTGAGTTATCTCTCCTCCAACAACAAATTTCCCTAAGGATGAAGGGCTGAAAGCGGCAATGAACACTTCCCTCTCAGATTCTTAGATCAGGCCTTGGCAGGGGCTTAGCTGGGTGCTTCCGGCTGGAGGAGGCCAGCGTCCGCGGGAGACCAGGGCTGCTCCTCTGCTCAGGCTTGGAGAGCTGGTGCTGGTGGTGGCCAGAGGCCTCAGGTCCCTGCCACACCGGCCACTCCGCGGGGCTGTGTGAGCGTCCTCCCTACACGGTGGCCGCCTCCCCACGGTGAGTGGCCCCCGAGGAGGCACACAGCTCGGAAACCACCCAGCAGCATTTCTGCAACCCTGTGTGGGTCCCCCCACCCCCGTCCATCCTATTCAGAGTGGGAGGGGCTGCCCAGGGCGTGAGCACAGGAGGTGAGGATTGTGGGGGGGAGCATCTTGGAAATGGGACGACAAGCAGGAGAGGCGTCCAGGTGGGGGGACTGTGCGCAAGGACGGTGTTTCTGGGGAGGAGGGAGGGCAGCCTGGTTTGGGTGAGGGACCACGTGGCCTGAAAGGGATGAGGTAGAGAGTGGCCGGGTGGTGGTGGGACCTCGGTGGCCAGGCAGAGGTTTGGACTTGATCCTGTGGGACGGAGTGCCCCATAGACCTGTGGTCCCCCACTGGCACCCCTGGGAGCTGTGGGGTCTTGGAGGGGTGTCTCAGTTTCCCCCTCAGCAAAATGGTGGTGTTGCAAGGTAGAAGAACCGGGTATACAGAAGCGGTATGGGTCACTCTCTGCTGTGTGTGGCTCCACACCGTGGTGTCCCTCGCCAGGCCTATCAGAGGATGGGGGTGGTCTGGGGCCCAGCTGACGAGTCAGCGGTTCCGTGTGGAGCTCCCACCGACCCGCCACCTCCTCCACGGGGGCCTGCGGGCCCACGTCTCAGGTGGTCTCCATCCCACACTTCCTTCCAAGAGGTGACCGGGAACTGGGGGCCACTGCTCGACCCTACCCTCTCCCCGCTGCAGCTGATGTCCCCTCTTCCCGCTGCCTTTGGGGTTGCAGCAGTGCCCAGATTCCCACAGCCCCAGCACCCAGGGGGATGGGGGTTTTCAGGAGCTTTGGGGCGAATGCGCGTCCCGGAGAAGCCATGTCCAACCCCAGACGTTTGCTCAGCAGGAAATATCACGGGGTGCCCTCGCAGGGTTATCTTAATCCCCTGCTTCCTTTGCTGCTCCTCCTAGCGTCCCTCCTGCTGCTGAAACCAAGCTCAGAATAAAAAAACCCAGAGATTTTAGGAGCCGGAAGCACCCGGGCCTCATAGACTTTCCATTGTACCTGATGGAGGGGCAACCCTCGTCTGGGCCTTGCGTAAGGTGGCTTGGCCGCGGCGCCCCCATTGTCCCGCACCTGCGGCCACAGAGCGCCATGTCGGCGGGCCGGTTCCCCGGAAACATTACACGCATGATCCAGGCTTAGCGGACCTATGTGTAACTTCAGATTACCTGGGTGAGAAATGGCGGAGAGGAGGTGGGGGCTCCGGCGGGGAGGGTCAGGGAGGGGGGAGGCAAAAGTCTTCTTGGCAGGTGTGCTCACCAGCGACGGCCAGATTTCCCAGCAACCACGGCGACTCTCCTCTAAGCAAGGGTTTTGTGCACACTTGCAGCCTTCCCGCAGCATGACCCCACTGCCCCAAGTGCATTCTGGGAGAGGGATCGGCACGTGATGGCAGGACTGGCCCTCGAGGTCTGAGGGGTGCGGCCTGTACCCGGGACTGTGATTAGCGGGCGTCTAAGCCCACCGGCTGGAAGGCGAGGAAGGATGCTTCCTCCAGGGGCCGTGACGCAGCTCAGCTGACACAGTGCCTGCAGGTCAGCAGTGCAGGAGGAGCTGGGGAGCTGGGTCAGGCTCTATCAAGGTCGTGTCAGGGCAAAATGGGCATTTGGGAAGATCGATTTAGGAGAAAACTTAGGGCAACATTACAGCCGTCTTTGGACAAGTTGGCAGAGCAGAAACCAGCGCAAGAGTCTGGAAGCCTCGTGGTGGGCTCCGATTCCCTTCTCTGTGCTACCATTTGTTAAACAGACCTGCCTGCCCCCCAGGAATAAATGCAAGCCCGTCTACAAAGAGCTGCTTTGTTTGACCTTGGCTGGGAATGTGTGCCTCAAATGCTTTGGGCCCCTATATCCGCAAGTGATCGCAATGGGGCTACACGAATTGATTTTAGAGGCAGAAGTGTTCACGAGCACGTGAGTCTGCAAATAATGAGGGGGGACGGGCTCTCTGCCTTGAAGAGGAAGCAGAGCTCGAAGACCATCCCTGGATAGGGAGGCCGGTGGGGGGAACCTCTCTCAGAAAGCGGAATTAAAGCCAAAACCTGAAGGTCGAGGGGGAGGAGACAGCCCGGGAGAGCCGTGTCAGGGTCAGCACAGTGTCCTTTCTCGAGGTCGAGTTCAGAGCGGTCACTGATTTCCATTCGGCATGATCATGGGGCAGCGGGCTTTATCTCTGCCCTGTGCTTAGAGCTTGCCCGTGGCCTGTCTTTTCTCTCTCCGTAGCTTCTTTCAGATTGTTTATTTCTCTTCTCATTTGACTCTCTCTTCCTCTGCTCCTTTGGACCTCAGATACTCAATCTCTGTACTCTTAGTGGTGGCCCTCGAGACTTCGACTGGCTGTCATTTGTGACACACCTACGTTAGTCCGTATTTTATCCTCCTTCCAAAGATGGGGGGTTTAGAATATGTTACCTGTCCTCTGACTGATACTCAGTTGTGTTACATATTTTTATTTCTAATGTTAACCTCCCCAACTTAGGCCTGATTTTTCGTGTTTGGTGCGGTCAGTGTGGTTCATACGGACCCAGATGCCCTCCACGCCCTTTGCTCACGGTTTTTCTTGCATTTTCCTTCCTTGATTATTTCTCTTTGGCCCGAAATGTATTTTTTGGGATTGTCTTCGCCGGCAGTCTATTCGCGACAAACGTCTTAATTTTGACTTGCCTAAAAGTCAAAATTACTACGGCTTGTGCTTCTGCGTACTGTTAAGATGGGCCTGCTCTAGGCTCCGTCAACGTCAGTCGATACGGTCCTCTGAAATTTGGATGGTTTCGCCTTCCGTGGTGACTTGCTCAGTCACCTGGAGCTGATTTTCGTGTGAGGCGTGAGGTAGGGGATCGGTGGTGCTTGTCAGTTTCTCCACCCAGTGTTTCGGGTTCTAAATAAGGCACACAGTAGGACGGCAAGTCTCCACCAAGATCTGTATCTGTTCCCCATGCTGCGTAACCAGGCCCCAGTAACATGAGGCTTAAAGGGGTATCCGATGACTGGCCCACCGTGCAGAGGGCAGAGGTCCAGGCGGGCCTGACAGCTCTCTGCTCAGGATCTCGCAAGAGTCTGGGGTTAAGGTCTTACCGGGAGGCTCTGGGGGAGGACTCCACTTCCAAGTTCACTCGTGCTCTTGGATCGGGGAAGCCACCCTCAGGTTCCAGCCATGTGGGCTAGACAACACGGCAGCTTACTTCGTCACTCCTCTCTGCTCAAGTTGCTTCCATGTGTAACCCACCTGTGGGAGTGACCCTGCCGCTCGCTCGTGTTAACCACAAACACGTGGCTTGCTTTGGCCAATGTCGTGTGAGCAGCCGTGGGCATGGCACCTGGTGAAGGAAGCTTCCGGGAAGCACCAGGGCTGCTCAGGAGGGAAAGGGAGCTCGGGGGCGGGGAACACGTGCGCAAGGATCTTCCCTGTGGTTTCTGTGGGCTGAGGATTGGCTAGTCTGAGTAACTTCAGCTGGCTCCAGGGGCACTGAGGCTGTCCCCGGTGGTGTGACACCTGCTCTGGGGTGATGAGGCCAGGGGACCGGAGCTCAGAGTGGGGGAGCGGCAATAAAGGAGGTGGTTGGGGTTTAGGCTCTGCAAGGCTGGTTTGTATTTGAGAGGCATGCTCCCGGGCGAGCCATTTGCCGTCTCCAGGAATGGGCTGACCCAGGCAGGGGCCGTCCCTCCAAGGTCAGCGAGGCCCAGAACACAGGAAATAAGACGCATGCTTAATTCCATGAACAATGCTTAGAAATCATCAGAAACGGCCCACTGGTCAGACACCCAACTCTACCTTCCTAGGAGAGGCAGCCCAACACGGAGAACAAGGACAAAACTACAGGACACTGTTTCTCTCTGCCAGCTTGGCTAACGCCAGAAGGGCAGCGTGGCCGAGGACGGGGAGGAACGAGGTCCCGCGGGTCGCTATCCGAGCTGTCACTCGGCCTGGAAAAGAAAGCAGCATTCTCCTTATAAAGTTAAAGACACGTGTTCCCTGTAGCCACGCACACGCACGCAGGGATGAATCCCAAACCCTAGCCTGTGTCCTTACTCCCCCATTGTGGCTGGACGTAGTTTTAGGGGCTGTTTCATTCCAGCCCCTGCGACACGCGAAGGCGCTGCGTTCTGCCTCCCCGCCGCCGTTGAGAGGCCAGCGGAGGGTCCCACCGTCACCGGGACGTCGGCGCTGCCTTGCCTGTCCGGCTGCTTCCGAGTCACTCTCCGCCGATGATGAGGCTTCTTGCAGCCACGGCCGCGCTCATGGCCCGAACCGCCCACGTCCGTCCCTCTCCGTGTTCTCGTCCCATTACAAACCTCCATAAACCCCAGCACCTGTCGTTTTGTTTTATTTTTTTGCTTTCCATGGCATAGGGGACTCCCCAGCAAACGGGCTCTGGCCACTGTGGCGCCGAGGACCGACTCCCGCTGCTCCTGACCGGCCCCGGGGCCCGTCCGTGTGGCCCTTCGGGGCAACTGTACCTTATCCGACCTTCTTTCACGGCAGGGGCCTCCGTGTCTGTCACCTCGAAGTGCCTGATTAAAGCGAAACCCAGGTACGTTTTATTATTTTTTTATTTTTTAAAAAGATTTTATTTGTTTATTTGACAGAGACAGAGAGAGAGCACAAGTAGAGAGGAGTAGCAGAGGGAGAGGGAGAAGCAGGCCTCCTGGGGATCGGGGAGCCTGATGCGGGGCTCGATCCCAGGACTCCGGGATCACGACCCAAGCTGAAGGCAGAGGCTTAACCCGCTGAGCCCGCCAGGCGCCCCTCCAGGTATGTTTTAATTCACTCGGCTGACGCCGGCCTCTCTGGGTGTCTGGATCTGTGCATCTGTGTCTTCTCTCAGCTCTGAAGAAGGCCGCGGCCCTTTCCGCTCTTCTACGGGCCTTTGCCCTCTTCCGTCCTCTCCTCTGGGCCACTGCGGCCGTGAGTCCTGCCGTCCCGGGACAGACCCACACACAGCAGGGGAAGCCAGGGAGCCCGTGGAAGCAGGGGCGGGGGAAGATGGAGCCCTGTGCTAGCTGACAGGTGCAGAGCCTTCTCCCGAGCGAGCCCGGCCTGCGGGCAGGCCCGGGCTAGCCTGCACCATCCTGCGCTGGTCACCGGACGCCGTCGCCCGCTGGTGACGATGGGGACTCCAGGAGGCGTGTGCACGCAAGCCCCCGGGGGTGGCTGTGAGAGCGTGGCTTTTCTGACGGGCAGGCCGCTCTGGCGTGACACACATTTTGGTGGGATGGGGCCCCTTCTTCCGGCTCAGCCCAACCTTGAGAGCCCGCGGTGTCCTCACGGCTGTCGCTCTCCGGCCTGTTCCGAGGGCCTCGCCAGCGTCTCCCTGATCCCCCGCCTTCCTTCATAATTTAGACATTAATAAGAGAAACCGAATCGAGGCCCAGTCACTCCTGGGAAACTGCTGAGATGGTCCTCCCCAGCCCCTACTCACTGCATTTCTTTCATCTGCCAAAAAAAAAAAAAAAAAAAAAATTCCATTAGTTCATCTCCCCCCTTTTTTTTTTTTTTTATAAAAATCTGCCATTTCTGGGAAAAATCTTTATTTTGTGTATTTCTCAAGCATCTTGACATGCCGGCTCAGACTAACGGAGGATCACTTCCTCCCAGCTCCTCTCCAAATTCTTGCCGGTTTTATCTTTTGCAAAGGCCTCGGTGCTGAAAAGCAAACCCCCTCCCGCTGCCCCCCCGCCCCCCGCCTCCTTGTGAAGAAGAAAGGCCCCCGGCCCTCTGAGGTCTTTAGGCAAAGCAGATACATCCCCACAGAGCCTTCAAAGATGCCCCCTCCCTAGCCGAGGAACTTCTGCCCCTTAACTCGTTCAAAGAGCTTTAGTCCGCGTGTGAAAGCCGTCTGGGTTCATTGATAAAAAAACACAAAAACCCCAGTATTGTTTTTAGCACTGTTGAAGGTATTAATGAATCGTATGAGAGGACAGTGAGTCTGTGCACGGGGCTGTGGTTACCTTTCACCCACTAGTTGCCTTAACTCACGAAACGATGTCGGAGGAGAGATGCCCCCCAACAAGCCGTCCCACGCCCCTCCCTCCCACACCCCGAAGGGCCAAGCAGAAACGGTTACTAGTCCTCCCTTCGGCCCCCACGTCCCGGACACTCACGCACGAACTCTGACTCAGACGTGAGCGAGCCCCCCCGGCCCGGCGGCTCGGCCGTGGATCGGGCACCGCAGCCCAGTTTCCCCGACGTCACCCCCCCACCCCCCGGCCACCGCGCACCCGCGTCCGTGCGGCCCCACGGCCCGAGTGGGGTTCGCTTTGTCCCTTTCTGTCCGGGGCGCTCAGCCCGAGGTGAGAAAGAGGGAGCGAGGTTATTAAGAATTCGGACAAGGTAGGGCTGAATAAATTGTGTTTTCTTTGTGCGCCTTAATCCGGTGTTGTATTGGCTCCTTGGATGTGGCTAATTTATTTGGAATTTCGGTCTGTTCCTGACAGCGGCCTTGGCTAGCTGTTTGATCACCTCGAGCGAAGTTCCGTGCCGGCTTTCAACTGTTGCAAGGGCCGCGGCGTAATTTTTCTCAAGTGCATTCTCCTGGCCCGCGCAGGGGTCTCCCTCGGGGAGGAAGCTCTCCACTTTCCCCCACTCGTCCCACTGTTTGGGATTTTAATCTGCTTTTGTGGGGCAGGAAGAAAGAAAATTAATTTTCGCCCGTCTGTGCGTAGGGAGGGTTTTAGTGGAGACCCAGTTTGAAGTGCACGTTCTGTTGACTTGCGTCCCCCGCGCCGCCCCCCTGCGCGCACACAGGCTGTGTTCTGTGCCGTAAGGGTATCAGGGAGGAAGGAATTCAGGCGCAAACCTTCCAAGGGTGCTCACCCCCGCTCTACACTGCTGCTTGTTTCTCCAGCAACTTGTGCCTTTCTTGACCTTCATTCTCTCTTAACTCACGTATTTCTGTAATGTTTGCTTGTTTATTTTTTGTAATAGCAAGCATGTCTGCTTATTGAAAAAGAAAAAATAATGATGATTTCCAGTAAGCCTCACTCTTAGCACGGTTGTGGCTGGTGGTTGTATAATGTGGGCAGAATCCGGTCTCATGGGAACATGTGCTTCCTTTACTTTGGGCTCTTGGCCCCGATGCACACACCTTCCTACCGAGGGCCTTCTAGGTGCCCAGGATGGTGCAAAGACTCTGGGGATCTGGCGAGAGCTCACATGCCAGACCCACATCAAAGACTGTGTTGACGTCCGGGGCCACCATGAAAGCGGAAACCGAAAGCAGCCAACCAACCAACCAGGGAGATATGCCGAATGGGTCCTGGGTGAGAGGACCCAGCTTCCCTCGCTGACTCCTGCCCCAGAGTCCCTACACTGAAGCCCACCAGCTCCTTGTGGCCTTTGAGCACCAAGTCCTGCAGAGTAGGCTCATGCCCAGCTTGCCGACAGGGGGAAGGGGCGATTGCCCCCTTTTGCAGAGGAAGAAGCTGAGGCCCAGAGCACCCCCAGGAGACCCGGCAACTGCAATGGGGCTCTCGGGGCTGGTTCTGATGGTGTCACCTGCAACGACAGCTGGTCCAGGGTGGGCAGCCGGCTGTGCCTCCCTCTCTAGCTGCCCTCCTCGGACCTCACCTGAGAAAGGGCTCACCTGGCATCCTCTTAGGGAACAATGAAGGAGGATTTGCCTGATGTTATTTTCAAGAGCTGGCCATCTGGGTATAGGAAGACCCCTTGGCTCTTTGCTCTGACTTGTCCTGGGTCCTCAATCTGTCCCTAGGGCTCTGGGCTGGAGCCTCCCCTGCTCAGCTCTGTGCATTGTGGAAAACTCCCTTTGATGGGGACACTCGTTATCTTTGTCACAGGCTGCATTCGGGCCAGGTGCTTTAAGAGGTGGTACGCTGGAAGAAACATGAGTTCTGGGGGGAAGGGGAGGAGGGCAGAAGGAAAGGGAGAAGCTGAGAAAAGGTGTGACTTTGGGCACAGTCCCAGGTTCACGGTGATCTGGAGTGGAATTTTGGGGCCTACTTTTGGCCTTTGAGTTTGCCCTGACCTGCAGGGGGGCTGGGGGTTCACTGCCGCCCCCCACCGCCCAGCCAGTCGGTCCTGGGCATGAAACCCTCTGGGGTGTTTGTTCTGGGTCTCCGTGCTGGGTGGCCCCCGCAGCCAAGCATGTACCCCAGAGGAGACTTGTGTCTGGAGCAAATGGACATTGAAGCCAGGGGTTGGGGGCACAGAGGTGGGAAAAGTGTCCCAGGGTTATTTTCTCCTTGGGGGCAACGGCCACCTTGCTAAGGTCTAAGGTCTGTTGCACCTGCCCATTAGGCCGACACTGCTCAGGAGAAGTCAGTACTGCGCACACCCATGACATTGTCCAGGGGATGGGGGCATTCCCTTCCTCTCCTGAAGGGTGTGCTGACCTTGGCCTCGCTGACTGCGGCCGGGGGCCTCTGTGCAGGAATAGTGGGGGTAGCGGGGGAGCCTCTGTGATCTTAAGGAGTCTGGGCACATGGATGCCATGTGACGAGAGCGCTGTTGACTTTTCGTGTCCCATGGTGTGCTTGGCAAACAGGGAGATTTACCCAAGGCCACCTTGTCCCCATTGGCTGGGTCGGGAGCTGCGCAGCAGGAGGCGGAGGACGGGGCTCTCTGTCCGGTGCGTGCTCGCCCCTCCAGTGGGCCCAGGATTCTGACCTGGGGAGGCTGACCACGCAGGTAAGCAAAGTGCCCGCTCAGGATCCAGCCTCTTTTCCCTCCCCAAGTTCATGGCTGCTTTCCCCTGGGACCTTGCCTCAGATGTAGATGGGTGGGTCCGGGAAGGCGTCTCCCGCACACCACGGAGGAATCATCTGGAACACTCTGGAAGCCCTTACCGAGCAGCTGCATCTTCGAGAAGGCTCTGTGTGATTACTATTTCCCCACCGGGCTCCCACCGAGTTCTCACGTGAGCTTGACGTGATCTTCAAACCTCTGCACAAGGCACACAAGCCCAGAGCTTAAGGTCACCTGTACGAGTCATGGTCAGCAAATGCGCTGGGTCACAGGCTCGACCCACTGGCTGGTGGCTCTCTGGGTGGACTGAGGCAGAAAAAGGCACTTGCCACCCAGAGGACAAAGGCGGCCCGGCGCACCTTCAGTCGGGGTGGCATCTGAGCTTGTAATGGTGAGCGTTGCTGGAGGAATGCCAGTGGGACTCATGGTGGGTCTGGTCCAGGGTGAGCGCCTGGCACACGTTCCTGGGATTATCATCATGAAAACCTTGCTTCCGCTCTACCCCTCTGTGCGTCTTGGGTTCTGCTCCTTGTCAAAGCCTTTGCATTTGGTCCTTAAATAGAACCTTCTGGAAAGGCTGACAGGAGCACATTCCCATTTTGTAGGTAAATAAGAAATTCAGGAACTGGCTTCAGGTGGCCCGCACTCCTGGAGGCTTCTTCTGATGCCATACCTGTGGCTGGACCATTTCCCAGGTGAGGACGGGCTTGGATCCCCAGCGCTGGGCTTTCAGAGACTTGGATCCTCCCTGCCCTCCTCTGAGCCCCAACTGGGGCCCCTTTGTGTTATGAGGCCATAGCGTTGGAGTTGGAGGAGGCGACCCAACTGTCTCTTCTCCCAGGAAAGCTTGTTGGGGAAAGGCCAGTGGTGGAGGGTGGAGGGTGGGGGGTGGGCAGAGGCCGCGCACGTGGGCACCGGCGCGCACATCTGTGCTCGAGCGTGCATGTGTGTCTGTGCGTACGGGTGTGTGAGTGGCAGACCGACAAGGGCGGCGGATGCTGTCATTTCAGAAACGGTGTGGGGACATTTCTGAGGACGTCCTCTCCGGCC
>ML102693.1:0-14691 GCA_003697995.1 Taxidea taxus jeffersonii
TAAAAAAAAAAGGATTATCTCAACAGATACAGAAGTAGCTGATGAAGCTCAACAATGATTTATGATTTAAGAGAAAAAAACCTCAGCATTCTAGAAATAAAAGAAAATTTCATTAATCTGGTAAAAAGTTACAAAATACCTGTAGTTACCATCATATCTAATGTAAAACATTAAACCCTTTTCTCTTGTGATCAGAAAAAAAGCATTGATGTTTGCTTTACTTTTATTCAATATTTACTGGATGTCTTAACCATGGAAATAAGGCAACAAAATAGAAATTAGTCATAAAGTTCAGAAGGGAAGAGAAGTGTATTGATTCGTAGAAAATATGATTATGTTACCTAGAAAACTTATTGGGGAGGGGGATACACAGTTTAGTGAATTAAGCAAAGTCAAAGGATACAAGGTCACAGCATACATTGCAGTATACCAAAATTAATTGCATTTCTATGTACTAGCAACAGAAAATTATAAAATTAAATTTAAAAAGATACCAGTTATAATATCAAAAAATAAAATATATGGACTTTTTATGGTGAAAACCATCAAGCATTGCTTATAAAAATTAAAGACCTAAAAAAAACCTAGGGATAAACGATGTTTTTGGAGTGGAATATACAATTGTTATGATATCTACTCTTACAATTTTATTTAATATAATCATAGTTAAAACTAACCCAAATTTTCATCTTCAGGAGAATTATGGTATATCCATTCATTGGAATATTAGTAAATAACAAAAGTAATGAACCACATGCTGTCATTGATATAAAATTCTGGAAGAGATAAAATTAAAACTATAGTAACAAAAGATTGGTGGTTACTTGGAGCAGAGTAGGAGGTTGAAGCATGAGGGAAGAAAGTAGGAAGATAAAAATGAGTTCCTTAAACAGTAGCCATTGAACAGTACACTTAAAATCGTTGCCTCTCATTGTGAGTTATACCTCAGTGAAGTTGACCTTTAAAGGTCAAATATTGCTATAGGGTGACAGAAATAAGAAAGATCCTCTGAAAAGGTGGGAATTGACTGAAAAGGGGCACAAGGGAACTCATTGGGGTGAAATAAATGTTTTTTAGAGTATTTCAGAGTGGTGTTTACACAGGTGTCTTCAACTGACAAAATTCATCAGACTGAGTACTTAATATCCATTCATCTCATTTCATTTAAATTATTTCTCAATAGAAACCTAATCTGAACAGAACAATTTTGGGAGTTCTCTTATTTTTATATTTATTCTGATTTTTTTTTGTATTAACTCTCAGAGTCAGAACTGAAGATCATGACATGAAAAGTTTCTAGGTCATCAATATATATATCTTAAAGTATATTGAGTTTTAAATACATACTATAACTCTTTAAATTCTAATTCTCTCCTATCTCTTCATCAGTAAATCATGTATTTTCTTATGCTTTTATATAGTATATAAATTTAAAAAGTTATTTTCCCTTTATATGTGTCCATTTATCAGCAGTTGTTTTTTTTAAAGATTTGTTTATTTATTTTAGAGAGAGAGCACAAAAAAGGGAATCTCAAGCAGACTTCCCGCTGAGTGTGGAGCTGACCTGGGGCTCTGTCTCATGACCATGAGATCATGACCTGAGCTGAAGTCAAGAGTCTGACACTTAACTGACTGAGCCATCCAGGCACACCTCTCAACAGTTTCTTAATATGTATATATTGCTTGTTGACATTTGTAAGAATTAGGAAGCTGGGACTTCGTATCTTACATTCACATTGAAAGTGAAAAAAAAATCCCTTATACCATCAATAAGCTTATTTATTAAATTAAAAAATAACCAAATAATATTACTTTATATAAAAAATATAATAGAACAGTGTGGCATAAAATAATAAGTTGTCATTTTATAAGGTGGTAGGAAGCAGGCAGGAGAAGGATACAATAGGATTACCTCTTAAAGAGTTAATATTAGTCTGATCTCCACACAAATATTTTAATAAATGAGTTTGAAGATGACAGTCCAGCTGCATGTGTCTCCCTAATTCAGTTCTCTCTCTTGCTTAATTATGTTTTTGTGAAATAATTCTCAAAATTTTAAAGAGAGCATAGTGTATTAGCAACACTGTCACATATATCAATGACTCATTTGTCCAGAATAGATAGTTTAGGAGCAAGTGAGTGGTTAATTCCCTGAGTTTTATGAGGAGTTTTTCCCCTAGGAATCCTTACCACAAGGTTACTCTAGTAAATTATTTAGTAAAGCACTGAAAGATCAAGGAAATTGCTGTGACCTCATCTCAAAACATTTGAAGTTCTAAAGTTTATGAGAGGGCTAATAGGCAAATTACATCAGCCTCAAAAAACACAGTATACCAGCTGATGTTTGTATGTGCGAGTTCCAGTGTATGTAATTGCTTGAGTCCAGAGTAATGGTGGGACACCTGGGTGGTTCAGTAAAGCCTCTGCCTTCAGCTCAGGTCATGATCCCAAGGTCCTGAGATCGAGCCCCCCATCGGGCTCTTTGCTCAGCAGGGAGCCTGCTTCCACCTCTCTCTCTCTCTGCTTGCCTCTCTGCCTACTTGTGATCTCTGTCAAATAAATAAATTAAATCTTAAAAAAAAAGAGTAATAGCAATCTGCCATGTTAACATATGCATGTGATATTTTTGTTGGCCCAATATTATAAAGTAAGCTGTCTGTAAACCCTATAAAAATGTGCCCTGTGTCTTCCAATCACATAATGTGACTGTCATTTGCTATTGCCAAATAAATATAGAAGGTTAATTAAGTAGAGGCAAATGCAACAACTTCTAGTCAAGATTACCACCTAAAATTTTAGTTGAAATCAGAAGAATTCTTGAGTAAATTATGAATGTAGGTAAAAGGAAAATTTTCTAAAATAAATTTATGAGGGTTCCTGGATGGCTCAGTTGGTTAAGTGTCTGCTTTTGGCTCAGGTCATGATCCCAGGAACCTGGGATTGAGCCCCTCATGGGGTTCAGTGGGGAGCCTGCTCAGTAAGGAGCCTGCTTCTCCCTCTTCCTCCCCTTGCTCATGCTCTCTCTCTCTCTCAAATAAATAAAATCTTTAAAAAAAGAAATAAAATATTAAATTTATGGACCTAAACCTAGACAGTCAATGAATTTACTTACTAAAGAACCACAAAATCATCTTGTCAACACAGGCTATGAATATATGTCTTTGGTAACCCTATGGAAATAAAGGAAAGATGAATGGTATGTTTATGATATCATAGTTTTTATTATGCCTTCTTGAAATAAGTTATATTTGAGGTGTGTATGATGAAAATTATAATAAAAAATGCCAGAAGAGACAAAATTTTGATTCCCCCCAATTTATCACGTCCATCCAGAAAGATCTATCAGAGGTTCTCATATCTCTGAAGTTAATTTTGAGACTAATTCAGGAATTCTCTTTCTTGGTCAGTAAACTAAGAAAACCCCGCTCAGCTCTAGGTCATTCCCTAGGTTTCTAATTAGGTTGAAAAGAAAATAAACAAATTTAATAACCACCCTGTTATGGGTTTGGAAGTTAATTTTATTTTAGTATCCCCTTGACTCACAAGGCTAACCCAAGCACAGAGCCAACTTTTATTCAGGCTTAACTCCTAATAGGAGTGATATAAAACAGAGGCCAGATAGGGGCCAGGCAAGATGGTCTTTGCCACAATCACATTTATCTCTAGAAAAATAAGAGGAAATGCTTGGATATACTGGATGCATCCTGGACAGTCTTCCTGTTGTCCTCATTATCTGAGGAGATGTCAGTCAGTGAGGTTTTCTGCTTTGTTTTGTTTTGTTTTTACATGGTAAATTATTACCTGTGTTTTATATACCATCTCTCCTCACCTTCCCTGGTACCCTGCTCTATCAATCCTTCCATCTCTTTCTTATATCATCGTTCCCCGTTTCTTTTTCTTTCTTTTTTTTTTTAAGAAATATTTTTTAAAATATTTTATTTATTTATTTGAGAGGGAAGCAGAGAGAGAGCACGACTGGGGTAAGGGCAAAGGGAGAAGCAGACACCCAGCTAAGCAGTTAGCCCAATGTGGGACTCGATCCCAGGACTCTGGAGTCAGGACCCCAGCAGAAGGCAGACATTTAACCAACTGAGTCACTGGGCATCCTCATCATTCCCTTTTTCTGCTGGAATTTTCAACTTACCGTACTTTCCTCTTAAGCAAACAAACAAACAAACAAAAACCAAAATCATTGTTTAAATCCACATACATCTCCAGTTCCTGATTCATCAATTTTCATCTTTTTACTGCCACACTTCACAAAATTGCTGTCTTCCTTTGCATCTCACTTAACTCTTTAAAGCCATATAGTCTGTATCTATGTCCCTGTAATTCCACTGAATTTTTCTTGTTATTACTTTTACTGTAAAAGTAAAAGCACATGTTTCTATCACCATTTCACAAAAACAGCAATAAAGTGGCTAAACATTTGGAATGTGGAGCCAGACAGCTTATACATTTGCTAGTTCTGTAACCCTGAGCAAGTTTACTTAAACTTGCTGTGCCTCCATTACCATATAAGTAAAATGGGAAGAAAATAGAACTTTCCAAAGTGTGATTGTGAAAATTAAATTATTTAGTCTGTTTAAGGTGATAACAAGTGTCTAGCTCAACAAATTTAAATATTAATATTTCTATTTTCTGAGATGTAAAATTGAAGATTATAATAGTTTGTTTCATATAGAATGTCTGTGGGGCTAAATACCTTAATCAGGATAAAGGTCATTAGTAAATATTCCATAAAACCTAAGTATTTAAAGACTTTCAAAATTGTAAGACTTGATCACTCCTCCCCTCATCATCATTATCTCTCTCTCTCTCTCTCTCTTTTTTTTTTCTCATCATTATCTCGTTGTTTTGTTTTTTGTTTTTTGTTTTTTGTTTTTTCCCCTGGCTGTTTCTTACTGGTCTACTTTGCTGCATCTTTTCCTCCATTCATCCCATAACCATAAATTTTCCCAGGGCGCTCTATTTGTAATTTTGCCTTACTAATTCCATATATTCTGCCAGTAAACCTTATACAAATGCATGGTTTCAACTTCACCAGACAAGTGACAACTTCAGACTTTCTGCTTATTTAATTCTTATATATACCATTTTTGGGTATCTCAACTTAAATGTCCCTCAAGCACTTCAAATTTATCATGTCTCAAAATACTGCCATCATCTTTTCCCACAAATTTCTTCTGCTGGATATGACTGTCATTCCTACTCTTTCACATGTTCAAAACTTAGGAGTTAAAATTTGCAATCTCCTTTTGACTCCCCCCCCCATCCATTTATTTAATCTCTACCTCTACCTGTATATTATACTAACTTGATGTCTTTCCTATTTATTTCTTCTTTCCCAGTTCAGATTTTCTGTAGATTATAGCAATAGCTTCTAACTGTCTATGAATAGACTGGCTTAGCTTCAGTCTATCTGCAATGTTATCTGAATATTCATTATTCCCCTGATTAAGAACTTCAATAGCACTCTCTGGTTTTTAGAATAAACTACAAATCCTCTAGTTTGTATGATAAGACATCATCGTTTCCTAATTAACTATTCCTTAGTCATATAAAATTTCTTGTGGTTTCTTGAATATATTTTTGTGTCCTCTCTCTCCAAGCTTTCCATATTCTCTTCCCTCTCCTTTCCAGATTTCCCCATCTTCTCATCTAGTTACTTGTACTCAACCTTCAGATCTCACTAATTTCTTGGTCATCTCCTTTAGGAAGATCCCAGTCTCTTACAGAAGCCCCATTCACAGTTAAGATTACTATGAATATAGCAAATCCTGTACTGTACTTGAAATATTAATACTCTTGTCTTTTTCCCCTGGACTATGAATTTAATAGGGACAAGGACTTATATCCTACTACTCTTCCTCTGTTTCCCTCTACCCCAGTTATCCTGGCCTCCTGCCTGGTTCCTAACCACCTTTGACATTTTGTTGTACAGGGATTTGAGCACTACTTGTTCCTTCTACCAAATATATCCATGGGTCACTACCTCACCTCTTTCAGAGATTTGCCCAAATCTCATTACCTTAGTGACAACTGCCATGACCACACAATTTAAAGTGAAAACCTCTCCCAGAAGGCCCAAACACCTTACCTTATTAACATCTATGACATTATATAATTTATTAATTTGTTTTATAGACTGTCTTCTCCCTCATAATGTAAGCATGAAAGAAGGTCATTTGTTTGTATTGTTTCTACTGCATTCCTAGAACCTATTTCTATTGTTCTCTATTACATCCCTAGTACCTAGAACAAAGTACACAAGTCAACACAAATCATAAATAGAAGTGGTAATAAATGAATAACACTTCCTTTTAGAGTATATAGCATCAAATACATGTTGGGATTCAATGACTGTTCATAGAGTTAATTATAAATTTAAAACTTTAAGCTATTTGATTTTAATAATTAAATTAAATATAAGCAACTAAAAAATAAAGTCCTTAAAGAGTCCCCCTTTATGGTGAGATTGAAAAATACTAAACCTTGTAAATTCAGCTATATTCCAGTTTGATGACCTGAAAATTATATTGATTGCAGCTTAATTTTCCTATGAAAGAAGTGAAACTACCTCCCACTTTTTCTCCTATCACCAATTTAGAGAGAATCTTCTGAAACTTTTGCCCAATTATCCCTGAAAAGGACAAAATATTAAGTACAGAAGGAAAACCATACAGGTCATGTATAACTCACCAAACTAATACATCTGTTATAGTAGAATAACTTTCCATTTTATGTTCAAATAGTACTGTAATTTAGGGTTGACAGAGAAGGGTGGTTAGTGTGACAAGCAGCAAGATGAAGATACATTTATACCAATTCTGTGCTCGAGGCCAGCTCTACCTGTAAAGTGGCAAATAGATACGCATTTTGTCTGCCACCGCCTGGAAAGCCTATTGCATTCGTCGCACATACTGCACTCACAGCTTAGGGGTTGGGGAATTAAGTATTAACAAGTGCCAACCGCAGAAGCAGTCTGAAAAATTTCTTTACTTTGCAAAGGGATGAAAACTGAATTGTACTGTTTGGAAGACTATACCTTTTCTAGATCTCCCTTGAAGATTCTTATACACCTACTGTTTTATAACTAGTAATTTTGAAGCCAAAATATGTATTAATATTGAAGGGTGATCATGACTTAAAAAAACCTCTTTGTTTTGTTTGTTTTAGTGGGTTGTGGCATTGTATTAGTATAAATCATTGATTTTTTCAAGTGTTTACTTTCATTTTTTTAAAGTGTTTATATTTTTAAGTTATTATTTTGTTTCAGCTCCTTAATTAAAATAAATAAAAGCTTAGGAGATTAAATCCATAGAGATACGCAAAGGGCAGGATATGCATTTATTTTCTAGAAATAAAGGCGGCCACATATCAATAAGATAGGACAGAGTAGACCCTTGCTATTGGGATACATCTACCCATATCTTCTCCCCACCCAGCCACTTACTTACTGACCATGTGAAGAGGCAAAATCCTTTCAAATATTTTGTGCCTCATTGTCTTTATTTATAAATGATTATAAAATAATTAATACTTATTAAATCTTAGTGCCAATTTTATAACACTTCCTTTATATCATCACATTGGAGACTCACAACTTCAAGGTAGAAGTTATCCGTTTATTCTTTAATAGAAGTGGAGTCAGACTATGTGAACATAACATGCCCAGCTGACAGAGCTCCTGAGTGATGGAGCAGGGTTCAAACCTCATGCTGCTCATGCTCTTTCCAATTTGTAATGCTGCCTTCAGGCATGATGAAAACACCTGCCCTGGAAAGTACGCACAATGGGTATGAAAACAAGTTTATTTTATGAAGTAAATTGAAAACTGTGAATTGTTATTGAAACTGGAAATCGTTTTAATAATTAGTTATTAAGCAATTATTTATTAAGCAACTGCTCAGCTGAAGGATGCCTTGAAAATATGCTACTTGTTTCAACCCTGAAGGAATTTGTAATTTACTATACACACGAGAATAATACATCAAGAAAAAAAAATCTATGAAAGCACTTATAAATATGTAACTAAATTCTAAATATAGGACTTGGATAAAAGTTACCTGATATACACAATTATTGTTCTCTGGCAATCAAACAGGATCAGGCTCTGGTTACCCATTTCTTTTTTTAGATTTATTTCTTTATGGGGGGGGGAGGGGCAGAGGGAGAGAATCTTCAAGCAGACTTCCTGCTCAGCCGAGAGCCCAGAGGGACATGGGGCTCAATCCCACAACCCCTGAGATCATGACCTGAGCCAAAACTGAGAGTCAGACATTCAACCAGCTGGGCCACCCAGGTTCCCCAATACTCTGGTTATCTTAAGCCAAATTGGTTCTTTGGAAGGTATTTGTATTGAAAAGCTGGAAGAGAAATAAAAAAAAAAAAAAACAGATTTCAAAACAGGGAGCTAGACACCTCTGATAGTCTAGACCATGCTCTCTATAGCATCACTTTGATGCATCAGTCTGCTTTAACTATTCTGTCTTTGGGTTGCTCCACTGAATAATCATTCCTGAAAGGGAGTGTCTGGTTGAGTGCACGTCCATCCCTTGGATAAGGCAGGGTCAGCATTAAGAGTCCCAGTAAGACCTCATGAAATGGAGGAAAATTAAGGTGCTGTTACCAGTACAAGGAAAATGAATGATTGGCAGGGAAAATTAAAATGAACACTCTAAGGAGAAAATCAAAGATTTTTTTTGATTTTATAGATTATAGGTGAAAGACTACAATAAAGGCTTCAGGAAAGATATTGATCTTGAAAGACAGGATTTAAATACTTGGGTGCAGAAAATTCTTACAGAAGGAAAGGGATTTTTGCATAAAATTAGCAATATACCAAGACTATAGACAATGAAGACAAAGCTCTAAGTTTCTACCTTGGGGTGATTGGGGCTTCTTTTGTTTTACTTTGCTTTATTTTATTTATTAAAAGGATTGTCAAGTTAATCTACTTTGAAGTATGTTTCAACAAAGTCATCGTTACTTACATGGAGAGGCATTTAAACCATCTTAAAGTCTTTTGTATCATGAGTTGGTTAATGGAGATATTTGATTTCTTAGCAAACTTCTAAGAAGTAAATATTCTCATGAGGATATATAAAGAGAAATGAAAGATCAAATCCCTGGGATATCAGGTAAAATGTTAAAATGGAGATACTTGATTTTCCCACACTGTAATTTATGTCAATTAACTTTACTCTCATTTTATCATCCTTTTGACTTGGCATAATAGTCAAATCAATTCCCATTTAATGTCAGATGATCTAACTGCTGTGATATTTTAGAAATGAATTCGATTAATAAAATACAGTTTTTAAGCAATTGCAAAATTTAACATATTAGAACATATTCTTTTACACTCTATGTTGTTGCTTCACAACATAGAATAATAGGGATGCCTGACGGTTGATTTAAAAAATCAGAAGTATATACTTAATTACTGATTTTGAATATATTCTAGAGAGTGATGTTGCCACTTAAACTAAGACTGGTGAACTGAGGATTGATAAATTTAGGTCTTTTCATTGATCATCTCCACCAAGGGCCTTCCAAACATTACATACTTCTTAATAGCACTTACTTTAGTGATTCTTCCTCTACTGCAGCCCATATTTCAAAATAGTCTTCCTAGAAAATCTCTGTGAATGCCCATTGTCTAAAAATAACTTCCAACTTCTTAACTAGAAATTAAAAGAACTCTTAGAATATTTTACTATTTTGTGAACATGCTATGCTTTTGATAACTCTGTCTTTGTATGCATTTATGATGCTTCAAATCTCCATTTTGCAAAACATCAGTTATCCAGTTAAGTTTCTTTAAGTGAAGGCACATCCAGATAACAATTATGTTTCTAAATCTATCATGATAATATTAATGACTTATTTTTATTGAGAACTTTCTGTACACCAGAAAATAGTTCAAAGCACCTTTTCTATGTAACTTCTCAATTATTCCTCATAAGAAACGATTCAGTAGATGCAAATATTAGTCCCATTTACAGATGATAGAATTAAGAGGTGAGTGAAAATCCAAATAGTCACGTGGCTAGTACTTAGCAAACCAAGATTCAAATCCAGAGATCCTGCAAGGGCTCTGACACAAGATCACCTATGATTAAATCCAAGCTTTGCTGCATACCAGCTGTTTTACTCTGAGCAATATACTTAACCTCTGTAAGTTAACTGTCTGTGGACAGTTAACTTGGTTTCTTCATCTATAAAATGAGGTAATATTAACATAGTAATAGTAAACTGGATGAATTAATATGTATATAGTCCATAAAATAGTGCTTAATAATTGCTCAATAGAGGTTAGCTTTTTATTACCTATTAATTTCTATGGAAGTAAAACCTATATGTATATGCAAAAATGAGCTGGTGATAAAAATATCTTGAAAAAACATATAAATCAAAGATATTGATATGTTGATCTATCCATTCATTTGCACACATGCATTGAGTACATGGTACAAACCAAGAACTGTGCTTGGCATTGGTGATATAGCAGTAAAAAAATATATATGTATTGACTCTGCTTCCATGAAGCTTATCCTTTCAATCTTTGTGATTATAATAGATAAGCAAGATACATTCTCAGCTTGATCCAGTATTAACCCATCATGGAAGGACTAGCAAATCATGCCTTGTTATGAGGCATGGTAGTTGAGGTGATTCATCTAAGAAGGGAAAGAAAAATTTAAATCCAAGGCCTAAAAGGGATCTATCTTTGCCAGCCAGAATCCCTCAGCCAAAGGAGAAAGTATATGGCATGAGGCAGTTTCCTAGGCAAATAGAGGAAAGACAACAAAATATTCTGTTGATGAAGTCTGGGGGTAAGTTTAAAAAAAAAAAATGCTCTGATTGCAAAACTATAGTCAGACCACAAAATTTCCTCTATCAGCAATGTCACTTTGATGGTATATCTGAGAGAAATGAGGCTTAAAAGCCTGAATTCTAGCACTTAGGTTATGAGACTGCTTTTAATTCTTGCCCAGAACCTGCTTTCTTTTAGAAACAATGTTTCCCTAAGGCCTTCATCAAGGGGGTGAGGTGTGTGCTCCTCCAGAGTATCTGCTATCCAGGGAATAGTTAATGGAGTTGCACAACAGGAGCCATGACCTCCAGGTCTCTGCACTTTGGGGAATCCATTTTCAACTTAGATTCTAAGCTGGAAGTGATTCTTTCCATTAAAACAGTTTTTAAAAAGCCTTTCTCATAACCACAGCGTGCAAGAAAAAGCTGACTCTCGAAGAGGCTGTGGACACAGGATGTTCACTTTAGAAATAGAGAAAGTTTCAATGTGAAGCATCCATTCTTGCATTTAGCAAAGCAAACACTAAATTTTGTGGATAGGTGGAAGAATTTTGAGACTAGAGGACATGATAGGAAAGCAGGCGAGGGATAAAGTCTGCTGGTGGAAATGATTAATCCCCAGCTCCTCTAAGTACAAAAATCCAGTCCAAAGCAGAACGATTCCATTAGCCACACTACTTAAGTTATCATCAGCGGAGGAAAACCAGAAAGGACTATCATAACATATTGTAGATGCCTATGTATCATATACCACATATAATTTTCAATATAGAGTGCCATTTCCAACAAATCCTTTAATCCGCTTCAAAAGATGCAAGTTTAAAACCCCAAGAACCAGGGAGATATGACTCCTCTATTAAAATCAGAATTTTGATGGTTGGAGTGGGTGAAAAAGAACATCACTTACATAATTCTTTCGTAATGAGTCATATTTCTCTCTGGGAATATTAAGAAAGCTAATGGAGTATTTGAATCAATTAATTCAATGCAATACCTGCTGGGTCTGGACTATGGATAAAGTACTGTGTTTGTTTATATAAGAAATATGAAGGTAAATAAGATTCATTTTCTTCTCCCTGAGTCCTCACTATCATGCAGAAAGTTAGGAACAGACCCACAAAAACTATCATATGAGATTAAATTCATAGACACAACTTTCCTCAGATGTAATGTGATATTTATACATTCAGGTTACTTATACATGGAAGTAGACATTATTTTCTACCTTACTTAAAAAATGTGACACCTAACAATCCGAACAGTAATACGTTTCATACTTTTAAGAGCTGATCTTATGAATTTTTTATAATATTAATATCTGACAGATATGTTTTTCCTTTAGGAACTTGGAGAGTGCATCTCCATTTTTGTTTCTCATTTTCTCTCCTTCATCTATATTGATGACTAAATAAGCTAGATAGGGAAAGGAAAAAAAATAGTGTGGAAAAAGAAATTATCTCCTAATAGGGAATCAGGAAAAGCATCACAGAGGGTTTGCATTTACAAGGGAATCTGGAGGAAGAAAAGTTTTTGTAATAGAGCTACGGCGGAAGTGAAAAGTACCTCACATAAACAGAAGCTCAGAAATTGGAAAGTGAAGCATATTTACTACCAACAAGTCATACCATCAGCCTGGATAATAAGGGAAAAGTGAAGAAATGAAAAAGGTATACAGAACTGCCTCTGGGGTCCCTATATTTAACCAAGTAAAGCATGGCCCAATCAGGCAAACACTTTGTGGATGCCTGAAGTGTCTGTTCGGCAGAACACGTTGCAGCATCATTGATTTTGAGGAACGCACTGAAGTAAAAACAAGTAGTTATTTCTTTCATATGTGACTTTTTTTTCCTTTCCCATTTTGGTCTGTGAGGCCACCTATGAACACATGAAAGGAATTCTCCAGGGCCATTTTCTGACTTAACCCAAATGAAGAGATTCACATTGGCAAGTAATTTGGGTTCTCAGTTTAACTAGTGGAGGGATGCACACTGAATAAAAATTGGATTTTTAATATAGGCCTTGTTTGCATAACTTAGGGAGTCTGTCCTAATAAAACGAGGGATGTTTATTCCATTCTGGGCTGATCACCTTTCTGACAGGTACCAGGTGACTGGGTTGGAGTAGACAGGCTGACTTGCTATAGAAAGTAAGTACCTCCAGAACACTGAGACAGGACTGTGGAAACAGAGATGACAGATGAAGTTTCAGTCCTCAGAATGCTTCTTATTGTTACTATCAGATGAATATGTTCTTATCATAAAAAAGTGTTCTCTGACACAACACTTTGGAATTAGACGTGAATAACAGCAGTATAGCATAGTAGAAAAATGAGGAATCCAAACCTGAATCCCGACCTCCACGTAAAATGAAATTCCTATGGGAATTTAAGCAATCTTAGGATCATTCTTGTTTTCTATTCCTTCATACACAAAAATTATAAGCGTAAGGCAAATTTTTATGATTTATCTAATGTATATCTCATTAATTTTTCTAGGTAGGTTTTCTATTCCCATCTTAAGGATAGGAAAAACAAAGTTCAGAAAACTCATTCTGTCAATAAACAACCCAAGTTTCTACTTTAAATCTTTACTTCATTATCATCGTAATGCATCAAGAAACCAGAAGTTTTTGTACAGTAACAAAAGAGATTATAAAATATTGTTATCATAGAAAATATTTAAAAGATATTTATAAAAATCAAACAGAATATAGGAAAGAAATTAAAAAAAAAAGACATTCCAATTAAAATGAATGGGAGGACAAGTTTGGAGAATTCAAATAAAATTCACACAGAAATGTTAGGATCACTTAACATTTAGTCTCTGATCATATTTGGTGGCCTAGAAGAAATGCACTGGAAAAGCAAAATGACTGCACTCATGTGTCTAATGTAGATGCTTATTCAAATTAACATTGTATTTCAATGTCAGAATTTCAGCCTTACCTAAAAGAGATGTCAAAATACTTTCACCTTCAATTACTGCTTAGTGAAAATAGCAGAAGTAACAGTTTAGTGGAAATGAATCAGTATAGATTATGGTGAATCCAAACTTAATTTAAATTAAAATATATGTCAACATATCTTTGTAAATGTTTTATGTACCGATTCCATGTTCACAGTTCCTTTAACAGTAATGAGACAGCTTTGACTTCATCTGATTATATTGTTAGATAATTCATAACTATTTAACTTCCTGTCCAGTTTAGGTGAAATTAGAAAAAATTAGAAACAATAACTTAAATGCTTCTTTGAGATTCTAAAAGAGGAACTGTGTATATTAGAACAGCCAGTTCAGCACAATTTTAGTCTCTAAATTTATACTTCTGGTACCACTTCAATGATCTGTAATAGTTACAAATCAGACAGACTTTCAGAGACTTCTTGAAGTGACCTATTCCAAGAAAAGCAGATAATTTATTCAGAGATTTTTCTGCTGCTGCTCAAGAAATTCATGGAGATTTTTATAGTTTTCTCCATTTAGCTTGGCATTTTCTGGTTTGTTAGTCGTGAATACCTGGTTAGTTCCACCTTGCTGATTAATTAATAGGAAAAATGAAAACCATTAACTTTTTCTTTTTTTTTTAACTCTAGGGGTTAATTTTTTTACAAGATCAAAGTGTTCTTCAAGTTACGATTTTATTATTGTGTCATCTGATTATCTAACTCAACAGGCTCAAATATCCAGCCATATAAGATGGCTCAGTAACTAAGGGAAACATAGTGTATATTTAAACATGATTCCCTATTCATCTCAGTCAACTGTCGGTAATTGCAGCTGCACTGGAAATGTCTTCACCCTGGGGCTATGAAATTTGAACACCTAGATCCCTGTAATTGATTTCCATCAGTTCCAAACACCACCATCATTC
>ML102693.1:35509-46558 GCA_003697995.1 Taxidea taxus jeffersonii
GGATGATTCTGTCTGTGTTCTGGAGCCACCACAGCAGTACACTGCACTTCCATCAAGGTGGCTCCCCAGCATAGGAGTCAGGATTCTGCAGAGTGATTCAGGTTACATTTTAAAGTTCCAACCTAACACACAGAGAATTCAAACCAATTCAGTGCAGACCTTAAGTGAAAATCCCTGGAAATAAGTTGAATCATCAACTACTTTCTTCCCACCCTCACCCAATGAAGGTTTGACTTTGTTATTTTGCTTGCATTGTACGTACATGTGTACGTTTCTCCTGGCTATCTCATTCCTGGTTATTCCTGAAGCCATATTTTAGTCATTGAGTTTACAATGACCAGTTTCATTCCACATCCCCAAAGAAGTCCTAATATAAGGTAGTTCTATGTCAAAATTACTCTATCATCTACTTAAATACTTTAGCTTAGGGAAAACAGTCATGAAGAGCATAAAAGGCTTTAAAGAAAACCATGAGTAAACCATGAACTCTGAAGTTAAATTTTTATCTTTTTATAACTCAAAAAATTTGTAGGCCATGATAGAGACTTGGAGCAAAGCCTACAGGGAAAGTAAATTAAATAATATAATTAAAGGCCAAGCTTGGAGGAAAAAACTTTTAAAGGAGAATGCCAGTGGTTCAAATAATAAATGTATAAATTTATCAATCAGGTATAATTTATACATAATGTGGGGTGTCTAGGTGGCTCAGGTGGCTAAGTGACTGCCTTTGGCTCAGGTCATGATCTCAGGGTCCTGGGGTAGAACCCCGTATTGGGCTACCTGTTCTGGGAGAGCATGCTTCTCCTTCTGCTCCTCTCCCTCCTCCCAGCTCATACTCTCCCTCTCTCTCTCAAATAAATAAATAATTAAATAAATACATGAAATATTTTTTAAAAATTTATACATAAATGTATAAAACTATTTGTACAAATGTATAAATTATTTGAAGGGCCTTATAGTTCATATTTGATTCAAACATATTTAATTCAAAATCTGGTGAATTAGCTAAAACATGGAAATCATCGAAACAAAACAGAACCCACTCATTGGTTGAGATGATCTACATGGACTTAAAATGAGAGTACAATTGAAGAGAAATTGAGGCTTATAAGAACTGGGCAGTATTTTACCTTGTTTAAGGAAATTTTCTGATCCCAGGGAGAATACCAGACTGCTAACCAGAAAGCAGAAGTCGAAGTTCATCTCACATATTTTCAGAATGAACCGAAGTAAGAATGGCTTAGAATTTTGTGAACACGAAGCTGCCCAGGAAACTTTGAAGTAATAAACTTTAGGGCATGAGAAAAATCCATTCACACCCAGGAAGGAATCAAAGTCACATGGACTGTTTTGCTGATTCAATAAAATAAAATTTACAACACTGTAAATGCATTTCAAATTTAATGCTTTATATAACCTTCATTGTGTTCTTTGATAATCAAGCAGAAAATGCAAACTCTTCACATACGTGACACGAGTTAATATTATTTTACAAGGTCAAACCAACTTTCAAATTGTCTCTTCTCTTTGCCAGTATCTTTAATTAGCATCCATGTTTAATCTTCCAGTATGCAAAAATCACTTCTTACGCTATGAGACTATTCCCCTTACCAATACATACATTCCTTATGCAGTGAGTTCCTAAAGCTTTCCCTCCAATTATGAATAACAAAGATTTAAAAGCAATGATGCTCTAGAACTTTAAGCTTTGTCTTTCCTGTTAGGAGTGTTGTAGTGTTGTAGTGTTTAGTGTAGTGGTGCCAGTATTGATTTTTCCCTCAAAACCTTTCCAAACTCTTCCCCCATCTCTGACTGAATGTCAGAAATTTGAAGCATTAATGAAATTACACTCCACTTCACTTCCCACATCAGTCCATCAACAATTACACTCCCGTCTGTCCATCCGTCCATCCGTCCTTCCTTCCTTCCTTCCTGCCTCCCTTCCATTCCCAGTATTCCCAGTTGAAGCCATGCCTTTATTTTGTGCTTGCTGGAACTACTGCAAAAGCCTCCTCAATGACTTTCCTGTTTTTGCTCCAGTTTTCCTGCAATTCCTTCTCAGCAAGTAGCCAAAGGAATCAATTTAGAATGTAAAAATCCTATCTTATGTGAGATGAAATAAAGTGTGGCATGTTAAGATACCAGGGTTTTTCCTGACACTGAGCCTTGTTCTTACTGCCCTGTTTGCCCAGAGCACACTCCTCCAGAGCTGAGTTGGGTATGACTGGCCTCTTATTTTTCATGGCTCAATTAAATTGCCACATTTTCAGAGAGGCTGCACAGAGCATGTTGCCCATCTTGTTGAAATATAGGGACTCTGTGTTAGTTTTAATAATAGCATATACTATAACACTATTTCTGCACCACTAATTACAATTCGCAATCAAATAATTATCTGATTGATTTTCCATGTGTATCATCTGTGCGCCTAAACAGAACCTAAGTTCCACAAGAACAAGTTTATTGGTTTTGTTTGTCAGACATTTTCCAACTTCAACTCCATAAACTTATGTAGCTTATTTAGTTTCTCTGTGCCTTGTAGTCCTCATTTGTAAAGCAGGGTTGATTAGGTGATCACAGGGAGATTTAAAGAGTTAATTCAAACTGAGTGTTTCTCAGAGTACCTAACACATAGTAAAGGCTCGATTATTATTAGCATTCTTTCCTGTGTCCTTAGTACCGAGAAGAATGCCTGAAACAGCAGGTGTTCAGTTAATATTGTTTCAATGTATGGATGAATTAATAATGGCACAAGGAGGAAGAGAGCCCAGAGGGTACGTCTCAGATCCCTGGTTTCCTGGAGGCTTAGGTGAGATTGGGGGATGGGAGTGCAACACTTAAGTGATGGGTGGAAAGATGAGAGGGCAATTGCTCTGAAATGCAGTAGTGTTTTTCTATTCAGCAAGTTGTTCAAATTGAGTAAGATTTCAGCAGAAGGATCCCCAAACCTTTCTCCCCACAAAAGGCCCCCATATTTCTTCAGTATTATTATCACACACATTCATTCATACTTCCTTAGTTAACTCATTCATTCCACAGTCATAGACAAACTTAAATGTAAAATACTGTGGAAGACTGTATTTGTGTGAAAAAATTTTTCAATGTATAAATTATATCAGACAGTTTCCTTTTTGAGCGGCAGTAAGACTTTAATTTTATAAAGAGAGGGAGAGGGAAGCCTGGGTGTCTCAGCTGGTTAAGTGTCTACCTTTAGCTCAGGTCATGATCCCAGGGTCCTGGGTTCGAGTCCTGTACTCAGCTCCCTTCTCAGCGGGGAGCCTGTTTCTCCCTCTGCCTGCAGCTCCCCCTGCTTGTATGCTCGCTTTCTCTCTCTCTCTCTCTCTCTCTCTCTAATAAATAAATAAATAAAATCCTTAGAAAAAAGAGAGAATAGGTTTCTGAAGGAGTGTGGAATGCTTCTAAGGGAACGGAGATGAACAAGAAAGGAGGCAGAGATTACCGAAAGCAAACTTCAAAAGCTTCATAATTTCACCCTGGATCATCCCTATCCATCTTCATTTGTACATCGATAAATAGTGTGTCCAAAAGTTCATGGAATCCTAAGTCATTTCATCCTGAGTGGCTACACAAACTTACTATAGTGGGACCTGAAGCTATAAGGTTGGACCAAATGTTAAGGCAAACATACTCAATTTTGGCCTCTCCTTGTGTTATCTAGGTAGGCCATTTAAACTTTCCATGAAGCAATTTTATCCACTTGGACAATAAGTATAAAGATAACCTCTTCTGATTCCTACCTCGAGATTAAATAAGATACTATTTTTATGAGTTACTCTATATATTTAAAAAAAACAAAACTGTCAAGACAGTTAAAAGAACAAAACCTGGGATGCCTGGGTGGCTCAGTGGGTTGGGACTCTGCCTTCAGCTCAGGTCATGATCTTAGGGTCCTGGGATGGAGCCCCACATCCAGCTCTTTGCTCGGTGAGGGGCCTGCTTCCCCCTTTCTCTCTGACTGCCTCTCTGACTGCCTACTTGTGATCTCTGTCAAACAAATAAAATAAAATCTTAAAAAAAAGAACAAAAACCATGACACTTATGTATTTGATTTGAAATTTTGAAAGTATAAGGCTATATCAATATATGTAGATGGTCATACCTTACAAATTATGTATATTTAGGGAAAGGGTTAGCCATATATATATATTTTTTAAAGATTTTATTTATGTGAGAGAGAGAGAGAGCATGAAAGGGGAGAAGGTCAGAGGGAGAAGCAGAGTCCCTGCTGATCAGGGAGCCTGATGTGGGACTAGATCCCAGGACTCCAGGATCATGACCTGAGCTGAAGGCTGTTGCTTAACCGACTGAGCCACTCAGGTGCCCCAGGTTAGCGTTATATTAAACTACCTGAATATCAGAGTGGATTAAGACTTACACAACATACTTTGAAATTAGTCTAAATAATGCACTAACTTAATATTTCTATAAGTTCCTTGATGGTTATATCTTCAATTTGAAGCTACAAGAATAATTCAGCAGCACATATACTAAAATTACAGTTTCCTAGGTTCCATTTTTTTATAATCTAATTCAGAATTCCCAGAGCATGGATCTGGAAAAAATTATCTTATAAACATTCTGGCAATTCATCTCTATGCGTAACTTGGAAACAATTGCTTTTGATCATTTTTAGAACTGACTGGGGTCTATGATAAAATACACAAGCCTGGAGCCTATCATATAACACTAAATCAATAACTCTTCAAGTGGGTCCCCAGAATCCACAATATTAGCAGTCTCTTCTAAAATATTTTATGAAAAATAAAGCTTGAGAACTATTTCTTTAACATTTTGCAATAGGGTAAGTTGGACTTGCTTTATTAAATACTGAGGAACTCATTATGAGAACATTAAATGAATGTAAGTAATATTTATTAAAAGAATGAATTATTGATTTTTCTTGTTATATATATTTATTCTCTTTAATATCTAATCAGGTAACTTAGTAAGTTCTTCCTAAATAATGCAAGGGAAAACTTCAAAGCTGTTTATATTTTTTATGATGTGAACTATTAAAGAAATAACTGAGGTTTATTGTCCAAACATTAAATATATTTCATTTTACATTTATGTTCAAAAGCTAGTCAAACTTCCTCACAAAATATTCAGATAAAAAAGCATATCTATAGCTACATGCTATTTCCTAAGTTTGACAATTTGATTTTTATCTCTGAGACATATTACTTTTACTTTATAAACAAGTTTTTCTAAAGTAAGTTTTTCATTATATTTCATCTATTCACAATTTTGTATTTGTATTTTTTCTTGCCTAACATTTCTTCTGAAAATTTTCCTGTATTTCTATTCTTTATTTTTTTCCTACATTTCTTCTTTAATTTTGGTGGTTTTACACTTTTTTTCTTTTAAACTTATTTCTGATTTTTATTTCTAAAATTAGACCTCTTTTGTTATTAATTATTATTTGTGCCTTTCTTCCTTTATCATTGAAAGACCATGGAAATTTTCTTTCCCTGAATTTTGGAAATCAAAGAACATTTTTTTATACTGAAGTAGACAGGATTGGAGGCTTTTAGGATTTGCTTTTTTTTAATCCATTTATTTTGTTTTGTTTTTACTTACAGCAATTGTCATTTTTACTCCCACATTAATCAAGATTACATGTTGGGAGAATATGACTAGAGAACTCTATTTCTTTCAACAATGGAAGAGTCTGTCAAATCTCTTCTTAAAGTTAATTAGCACCAGTGGAAAAATATTCGTCTGTCCTCACTTTTGTGAGCTTGTCTTGCCAGGCAATCTATAATATAAGATTATAAAACACCCATGATATAAATGTGCTGGTGAAATGTAGCATCCTATTCATATTGTTCTGATATCATTTAATGATATGGTCCATGAACCATGTTTATTATTTTACCATCAGTAATATATTACTAATATAAATAATTGAAATTAATTCTATTGAAGGCCTTTCACATATACAAAAAATATATCTGGCAATACAGAACATATAAAAATAAGTAGAGTTTGATTGACCTGGAGGCACTTATAAACTAGGTGAGCAGCTGGAGACTATCTAGGCAAAGGGAACAGAGAGGAAAGGTGTGAAGAAATGTAGGCATTGGGGATAGACCCAGAGGACAAGGTGATTTGGGGGAAATAGCAAGGCTTTTAGTTTAATCAGAAATGAGGAGGCACATTGGGATGCCTGGGTGGCTCAGTTGGTTAAGCGGCTGCCTTCGGCTCAGGTCATGATCCCAGCGTCCTGGGATCGAGTCCCACATCGGGCTCCTTGCTCGGCAGGGAGCCTACTTCTCCCTCTGCCTCTGCCTACCACTCTGTCTGCCTGTGCTCACTCTCTCTCTCTCTCTAACAAATAAATAAATAAAATCTTAAAAAAATATATTAAAAAAAAAAAAAAGAAATGAGGAGGCACCAAGAATACCTAGTTGGTTGGGAGAGAATGACCTATTGAGTGCTCATTAACAGCATTTATTGAGTTCTTACTGTATGCCAGGCACTTAGCTATGCATTTTGTATGCCTTATGTAATGTAATCCTCACAATAATAGTGTGAAACAGATGTTAAGCATTATTCCATTTACAGGTAAAGGAAGGGATTAGAGAAGTGAAATGACCGACAAGGCTGTCATTAATTGAAAGGCCTCCCTTACCCCAAGGGTTAAGTGCATTTACTGCCTTCGGGGTGTTAGCATGATTGCAGAATGTAAGGCAGAGCAGAGGAAGGTAAAACTTAAAGGTGGGAACAGATTAGCAGACCAGTGTTTTAAAAGCCCAAGAAAAAGACAATGATATAGTTCTAAAGTGGTGGCAAGTTGATTGAGGGAAAAATAGATTGTTTGATGTTTGATTGTCCCTAAGAAAACATCAAAAGTGTGAGCCCACACCCTCAGTATAAATTAAAACCCTTTACTGTGTCTCTCACAGCATGCCCTAGATTTCTTTTGTAGAACTTATCATGAGTTGTAATTACACATTTGTTTGACTGTCTATTTAAAATCTCTCTCCCTTTCTACCCATTGAGGTCCTAAGTTAAAGAGACTATGCTTGTTACACCCAACACTCTATGCAACTACAATACATATTTAGGAAATTTAAGAATGGATAGTGGAGATATAAATGCAGAATAATGACTTCAAGAACTCAGAGCTAGAGAGTTGGACGGGGGTTGGAGTGATAAGGAATACAGGGGAAGGGAGAAATGTTTTTTGGTTTTTGTTTTTTTTTTTAAGATTTTATTTATTTATTTGTCAGAGAGGAAGAGAGAGCGAACGAGCACAGGCAGACAGAGTGGCAGGCAGAGGCAGAGGGAGAAGCAGGCTCCCCGCCAAGCAAGGAGGCCGATGTGGGACTCGATCCCAGGACGCTGGGATCATGACCTGAGCCGAAGGCAGCCACTTAACCAACTGAGCCACCCAGGCGTCCCGGGAGAAATGTTTTTAACAAATTATTTCAAGATACGGAGTCCCAAGGATTGTGCATTAAGTAAAATGAGAAACCTGGGGTGTGGGGGGGAACTAAGATAAAAAGATGTGTGATATTTTCTATTTAAAGCTGTATTCCACCAGATTTACCAATATGCCCAGCTAGTCCAATAGACTTTATTTTTAACTCCAACCTCTTTTTAACATTTAGTTTGTTCTTTTTGAGAACTTTAAAAATATATTTTATACAACTGAGTTAAACTAATCGGTCTATTTTTTTTCTTTTTCTATTTAATTCATAATACTTAAATAAGATTGGCCAAGATTAGACTCAAATAACTAAATGTAACCTTGGATATCCACTGATTATATAGTTACAAGCCTCTTAATTATTCTCTTTTCTTTTATTTAATTAAACTAATTTGTAGGAGTTCTCTTAATTTTGGGGGAGTAAATAGTTTCACAAATTTTTAAAGCAAATGCATAGCCACTGTGACTAATATTCAAAAGAATTGTCTTAATTTCTGACTCTTTATTCACCTTAACATATGGTTAGCAGTAAGCAAAAATGGTTTGAGATTAGTTTCTCATTTTCATCAGAACAAAGTAAGTCTCCTTTAAATATCTATTTAAAAACGGGAAAAGCCTTCTGAGTCAATAAGAAAACCAAAAAGCCCAAGGATCTGAGAGTTCTGAATTATGCTACATAAGAAAAATTGCAGTTGAAGGATTGGCAGAAAATTTACTGGACTAAGTCTGATTCTAAGATTACTATCTGCGGGTTCTTATCCTGTTGACAGATAAGTAATTAATGTAAAATTAGATGCATTATTAAAAAAATTATTCCAAATACAGAATATAGGGACATTTTGCCACAGTTGGAAATTTTTTTCTTTGTGGAATTGTTTATCTATTTCCTATCTGTGTTTGACTTGTTCATGTCTCAACATTCACAATCAACACCCTTTAAACTATACATTTCTCTTTAGTTTGTGTAGTAAAAACCCAAGCCTTAAATTCAATGATTATGCCTTTAAAAATGTTAGGGGAGATAGCACAGTTAAATAAATACTAAATTGCAACTCAAACAAATGTTACCTTCCTATTCCTTACCAACAAATGCAAGACTTGCTACTTCCAACAACTCTGAAAAATTTCCCCTGAGGAAAAAAAGTGTAATAATCTGAAATCAAGAAATGTCTCACATGGAAATGAAAAATGATTTCAGTGCTATGTGGTTAGAGAATTGCCTCTCAGCAACTTACAGTGTGCTTTGGACTTAACTGCTTTGTAATTTGGTGAACTTCAATAAAAATAATAATAGCGATTATAATACCCAAAATATGAATAGCAAATAACAGTACCCATCAAAAACCCAAAGAGCAAGAAAGCCCATATTATTTTGTTTCACTCATGCATACACATTTGAAAAAGAGGCATTCCAAAGCTTCATATTTATTTTTCTAAAATCATGTTAATTTCTTATTTATTTCAGGCATTACTAGAGACTCAAAATTTACTGCGCACTCAGGTTGCAAATTTTACCTTCAACCTTGGATTTTCAGGGAAGTTTTACCACACAGGTAAGAAGGAGCTTTGTGTTCTCAGGCAGCTACATATAAATAGGAGAGAAGTTTTAAAATGTTTCACAAGTAGGAGAAATAGAATATCCAGGCTGATTATGGGGAAAACTTGGGTGCATTATATGAGTAGCCAAATCCAAAATCAATGAGCTTGTTTACTTTGGCAAATACTGTTAGAATCAAGGGCAAAAGAGGAAAAGAATTGACTTTTTCAACTCAGTAAAAGAAACCATGATCATCGTTCTGTGACTATGCATCTTGTCTCTCAGCATAGTCCAAGCAGAAAGCATAGTGATTGTGATGATGATGATAATGATGATGATGACGATGGCAATGACACTCCAATAATCATAATAGTGGGCAGTGTTTTTAAAACATCAGATAATCAAAGTGACTGCCATTTTGGTACTCATTATTTTCCTTTGGAAAGCATCTGGTGATCGGAGAGCAATTTTATAGCCTCAAAGAAAATAAATAATAGGGGGTCATCTTGCTTAATTTCCCTTGCAGGATTTTACCCTAAAAATATTAGAACAATTTGGCCCAACATTCATTAAAATAATCGTAGTAAGGTTTATATTTCTTTCCATCTCTACCCAGCCACAGTTGCATTTCTTTTTTTTTTCTTTTCTTTTTTTTTCTTCTCAGTGTTCCAGAATTCATTGTTTATGCACCACACCCAGTGCTCCATTCAATACGTGCCCTCCATAATACCCACCACCAGGCTCACCCAACCTCCCACCCCCTCCCCTCCAAAACCCTCAATTTGTTTCTCAGAGTTCACAGTCTCTCATCGTTCATCTCTCCACAGTTGCATTTCTGTTCAGTATCAACTTCTCAAGAAATTCTTAAAATTTGATTGGCATTCATGCACTACTCTTTATTCTTATATTTCTCACCTCTTTACCCATCTTCACCTCCAGAATATGACTTTTATATTCTAATGTCTGGCACCCTATGGAGAAAACTATGTGCATATGATAAGGTCCGGTGTCAACCACCTCTCCGAAAAGAACCGAGGACACTCATGATAATGCAAGTCACACAGCGAGGTTTATTGCCAGCTAGCTGGGTTCCAAGCAGGCCTGCTTAGCCTAAGAGCAGCCATAACACATAGAAGTGACTATCTTATATTAATGACAAAAATAACACAAAATGGTGTGTTAGAGCCATATTAGGGCAATACTTACTATCTGCTCCTATTTCTGCAGTTGTGGTATAAGCCAAATACTTTATAACTTTGCACTGTTCTTACTTCATAGTATCTTAGTGAAAACATTCCCTGGTATTCTCTGTGCATGCATGCATGTTATTGACATTTAAAATATCCCATGGAAAGGTAGTCTTTAATTATCATAAATGCAGCTCATTTACACAAAGAAGCTTTTTAATGTTTAACCAAGGAGGCTCAGCATGTTTTATTAGAATATTGAAGCAGTGATGTCTTATTGGCTTTTCTTTAATGCCTTTTCCCTCCTGCTTTGAAACATGTAAATCTGTTTAAAGTAATAGAAGGAAAATTAGTATTTAGACCATTTGATAAATCAAATGATTGCATATTTTAAAAGGAATTTTGCAGAAAGAGATTTGGGTCATCGTATCTGCACAGGCAAAGTAATTCCAGCTTACAATTTTGAAAATAGACATGGTTTTGTAAATCTTCTTCAAAAGCCCCCTCAAGAAATGAATTCAGGCCTAGGAAGCCCTGACTCTGAAGTTATAAAGCAGATAACTCTAAAAGCTATATCTACCCATGCAGAGGAAAAATTATGGGATTATTTGGAGTTCACACACAAACAATACTCTTTGGTCTTAAATAGCTATATAGTGCAAGAAAAGACATTCTTTTGTTTGAAATATATCTGGATAACTGCCTCAGCTCTTTTATTTGCTTTTCATATTCAGAACTATTAAAGCTGCCAGACATTCAGAGTTAATGTTGATAGCAGGTTATAACACTTCTCATTTCTTCCTTATGATCCTGAACACGTATACTGTACAAATCCAGTAGGAAATGAACAACACACTAGTTAATATCAC